>CAUYRH010124433.1:0-19759 GCA_963574655.1 Perodicticus potto | reverse complement strand
GAAAGGTTTGGGAGCCAGAGCCTCCTGACATTGGGGACCCCAGGGATACTTCACAGTTTCCCCCTGCCCCATGCATAGTTCCTAAGAACTGTCCAGGCCAGAGCCCTGTGGAACATCACTAGAGACCTTCCAACAACATGGCTCCCTACCCTCCGTCACTAAAGTAGGCATGCCCCAGGCTATCCTACTTCTCAAAACTTATTTATTGTTGTTTGAAAAAAAAATACAGAGAGAATTGTTTCTCTTACACTTCAACTTAGAACTGGAACCAGACAAGAATGTCCACTATCACCACTGCTATTCAACATAGCACTGGAAGTTCTGACCGATGCAACCAGGCAAGAGAAGGATACCAAGGGTATTCAAATGGCAACAGAGGAGGTCAAACTCTCTTTGCTGATGATATAATCTTATACTTAGAAAACCCCAGGGACTCAACCTCAAGGCTCCTGAAAGTGATCAAGGAATACAGTTCTGTCTCGGGATACAAAATTAATGTCCACAAATCAGCAGCCTTCAATACTCCAATAACAGACAAGCTGAGAGTCAAATAAAAGACACAATACCCTTCACAGTAGCTTCAAAGAAAATGAAATACCTGGGAATATACCTAACAAAAGACATGAAGATCTTTACAGAGAGAACTAAGAAACTCTGAGAAAAGAAATACCAGAAGAAGTTAACAAATGGAAGGACATTCCATGTTCGTGGCTGGGAAGAATCAATGTTGCTAAAATGTTCATACTACCCAAAGTGATCTACAGATTTAATGCAATCCTCATCAAAGTACCAATATCTTACTTTGAAGAACTTTGAAAAAACAGTACTTCATTTCATGTGGAACCAGAAAGAAAATCCAAATAACCAATGCAATTCTAAGAAATAAAAACAAATCTAGGGTGGCGCCTGTGGCTCAGTGAGTAGGGCACTGGCCCCATATACCAAGGGTGGCAGGTTCAAACCCGGCCCCGGCCAAATTACAACAACAACAAAACAGCCGGGCATTGTGGCAGGTGCCTGTAGTCCCAGTCACTCAGAAGGCTGAGGCAAGAGAATCGCCTAAGCCCAAGAGCTGGAGGTTGCTGTGAGCTGTGATGCCACAGCACTCTACTGAGGGTGACAAAGTGAGACAAATCTGAAGGCCTCATATTACCAGACTTCAGATTATACTATAAGTCTACAGTGATCAAAACAGCATGGTACTGCATAAAAATAAAGATATAGATCTATGGAATAGAATAGAGAATCTAGAGATGAACCCAGTCACATATCACCACCTGATCTTTGATTAAAAAAAAAAAAAAAGCATACTCTGGGGGAAAAAAATCCCTATTTAATAAATAGTGCTGGGAGAACGGGTTAGCCACATGTAGAAGACTGAAACTGGACCCACACCTTTCACCATTTACAAAAATTGACTCTAGCCAAATAAGAGACTTAACTTTAAGACATGAAAATGATAAAAATTCTAGAAGAAAATGTGGGGAAAACTCTTAACAACATTGGCTTGGGAACAGATTTTTTTTTTTGGAAACAGTCTCCAGCTGTCACCCTGGGTAGAGTGCTATGTTGTCATAGCTCACAGCGACCTCCAACTCTTGGGCTCAAGTGAGCCTCTTGCCTCAGTTTTTCTATTTTTAGTAGAGACGGGGGTCTAGATTTTGCTCAGGCTGGTCTTGAACCCATGAGCTCAAGCTATCCATCCTCACTGGCTTCCCAGAGTGCTAGGATTACTGGCCTAGGAAAAGATTTTAAGAGAAGATCCCCTTAGTAATTTCAGCAACACCAAAAATAAATGAATAGGACATGATCAAACTGAAAAGCTTCTGTACAGCTAAGGGTACCACAACTAAACCAGACTGATAACTTCAGAATGAGAGAAGATATTTGCATGCTATGAATTTGACAAAGGCCTGATAACTAGAATCTATAGAGAATTCAAACTAATCAACACGAGCAAACAACCCCTTTTATAAGTGAGCAAGAGACATGAACAGAACCTTCTCTGAAGAAGACAGATGAATGGATAACAAACATGAAAAAATGTTCATTGTGGTGGCTCATGCCTGTAATCCTAGCTGTAGGAGGCCAAGGCAGGTAGACCGCTTGAGCTCAGGAGTTCAAAACCAGCCTGAGCAAGAGAGAGATCCTATCTACTAAAAATGGAAAAATTAGCCAGGAGTACTGGAGGGCATCTGTAGTCCCAGGTACTTGGGAGGCTGAGGCAAGAGGATTACTCAAGCCCAGGAGTTTGAGGTTGCTTTGAGTTATGATGCCATAGCATCACAGAGTGAGACTCCGTCTCAAAAAAAAAAAAAAAAAAAAAAAGCTCATCATCCCTAATCATCAGAGAAATTCAAATCAAAACCACCCTGAAATATCACCTAACACCAATAAGAAAAGCCCACATCACAAAATCCCAAAGCTACAGATGCTGGCATGGATATGGAGAGAAAGGAACACTTTTACACTGCTGGTGGGATTGCAAACTAATACAGCCTCTTTGGAAAGAAATATGGAGAATCCACAAAGAGAGTCAAATAAACAAGAGCTGCCATTTGATCCCACAATCCTATTACTAGGCATCTACCCAGAAGAAAAGAAATAATTCTACCATAAGGACATTTGCAGTAAAATGCTCATTGCAGCTCAATTCACAATCACCAAGTGCCCATCATCTCACAAATGGATGAACAAACTGTGGTATATGGTGGTGCCTGTAGCTCAAGCAGCTAAGGTGCCAGCCACATACACCAGAGTTGGCAGGTTCAAATCCAGCCCAGGCCTGCCAAACAACAATGACAACAACAACCAAAACATAGCCAGGTATTATGGTGGGCACCTGTAGTCCCAGCTACTTGGGAGGCTGAGGCAAGAAAATCACTTAAAACCAAGAGTTTGAGGTTGCTGTGAGCTGTGATGCTATCTCACTCTACAGAGAGTGACAGCTTGAGACTCTATCTCAAAAAGAAAAAAAAAAAAAAAGAAGTAAAAACAAAGCAAAGTACTCATGGACAACTAAGTCCCAGCAGGAAAGTTCATAGTTTTTTTTTTTTTTAATTTAAATTTAGATCCAAGATGGGCATGGTGGTTCACAACTGTAATCCTAGTACTCTGGGAGGCAGAAGTGGGAGGACCCACTGAGCTCAGGAGTTGGAAACCAACCTGAGCAAGAGTAAGACACCATTGCACTATAGGCTGGGCAACAGAGTGAGACTCTTATCTCAAAATATAAATAATACACCTGTCATCCTAGCACTCTGGGAGACCAAGACAGGTAGATTGCTTGAGCTCAGGAGTTCAAGTCTAGCCTGAGCCAGAGTGAGACCCCATCTCTAAAAAAAAAAAAAATGGCCAGGCATTGTGGTGGGTGCCTGTAGTCCTAGCTATTCGGGAGTCTGAGGCAAGGGGATCACTTGAGCCTGAGAGTTTGAGGTTGCTGTGAGCTATGATGCCACAGCACTAGATAGAGGGTAACAAAGTGAGACTCCCTTTCAAAAATCAATAAATTAATAATAAATTAAAATAAATTTAGATCCTTAAGAGTATCCCTCTATCAAATGTCATTGTCAGATTCATCCCTTTTCCCAAGCCTGGAGAAATAATTTTGTGGATTCTCCAGTGTTCTCACTCAAAAACTGCTGCCTGCCAGGTTGTTAAGACTGCTAGTTAGTCTTGGGCAGCGCCCATAGCTCAGTGGGTAGGGCACCAGCTATATACACCGAGGCTAGCAGGTTCAAACCCAGCCCGGGCCAGCCAAACAACAATGACAACTACAACAAAAAAAATATCTGAGTGTTGTGGTGGACGCCTGTATTCCCAGATACTAGGGAGGTTGAGGCAAGGGAATCATTTAAGCCCAAGAGTTTGAGGTTGCTGTGAGCTATGATGCCACAGCGCTCTACCTCTGTCTCAAAAAAAAGACTGTTAGTCTTAGTCTTTGGTTAAAGTGTTAGCCAGGGCAGAGCCCTGCAGCATATCATGAGAGACTTTCCTACTGGTGACTTTGTTAATCAGGCCTTTATCAATCCCCCTGATTATCCTTAGCACAGCCTAGATGGTGTGATGAGGACCTAAAAAGGCTCTTTGAGGAACTGAAAGGCCCTTGAAAGTGAAGAGCTCTTTATTCACAGCACGAGAGAAAAATGGATCAGTGGCGTTTCTCCGAGGGCTGTGACTCCCTGCCTACTCTGCACCTGAGCAGCCACGTGCTGGCAGCAATCTCAGCAACCGGCTCTTAGACCCAGACAGACACAACACACAGATGCGCCTCGGTGAGGCTGCGTACCACATCCTCTTCGTCCACAGCAGCCTCGTGGTCCAGGAGGAGCCGCACTGCCTGCTCGTGCCCTGCACCCGCAGCCCAGTGCAGGGCCACCCTGCCTACCTGCTGGGAGAGAGAGGACACCTGTCAGGCACCGCTGACTCCTGGCTGCCTGGCTCACTATCCATCCCCTCCCTGCTGGGACAGCTGGTTTGCAGGCGAGAAGGGCCTTTGCTGGCTCTGGTGACCAGCTGGCTCAGGACCCAGCCCCTCTCTGGCCCCCTGGTCCTCCCCAAGACAGCAGCAGCCCCAAAACAAATGCAGTGAAACAGAGTGACTGGATCCATCTGTCTCCCACCTCAAACTCTTCATGGCTTTCCATGGTTCTTGGGACAAACTCCTAACTCGAGGCCTATGAGGCTCTGTATGGCCTGACACTGCCCACCACTGCTTCTCAGAAATGCCAAGCAGCTCCCCACTTCCAGACCTTTGTTCCTGCTGTTCCCTGCTAGCCAGCAACATGTGACCTAGGATTACTCTCTAGTCCCTGAAGGGCACCTGAGGACCTGGTTTCTCTCAGAGCAGATGAAGGCACCTGAGTCATCCTTGGAGCACCCTGACAGCTCCTCCGGGCCTCTGACCCATGATCCCACTTCTTCTCTTCATAATTTTCAGCTTATAAGGGTACAAATTTCAGTTTATAAGGAAACACTAATTTGCTAATTTGTTATGTGTTCTCAGGCGAACCACATCCCCTTTCTGGAGACCAGCTCTTCCTTCCTTCCTCAGGACTTGTGCCATGCTCTTCCCTCTGCCTGGTCACTGCCCTTCTTCACCTGGCTCCTTGAAAATGCTGCTTCCTCAAGCCCCATCTGACCCTCTCCACAGCTCTTAGGACAACCCATCACAGGGGGAGTGAACTGTTTGTGAGAAGCTCTGCTTACTGTCTGTCCTCCTCTTCCACCCATCTGCCAGCCTCTGGCTGACGACCTCTGGCCCCTGCCCTCTGGCTCTCACCTCTGTTCCTTGGGTGTACCTTTCAGATGGGTCACAGAGGTTGAGAGCATGACCTCTGGAATTGCCCAAGTCTGGCTTGGCATCCTGATCTTGATCTTGGTGATGCCCCAGCCATTCTAAGGGTCAGAGCCCTCCAGACAATGCAGACAAAGAGGACAGAGGCTAGGCCTCCCTCCAAGTTGACACATGCAAATGTGTCTGTCTCCAGCTCAATGCAGTGTCCCCTCGGTTTGGTGGCATCAGCATGACACTATCCCAGGTGCCCCGATTTGGAGGAGCCCATTACGCACGTGGCTTCTGGCCCTGATGTTAACCCCCCTCCTGAGCAGCTCCTGCATCCTCCCAATGTTGTTCCGGCGGGCGGCCTCGTGGAGCTGCCTCTCCAGAGGGAGCACTGGTGGGAGGAAAGAGGTGCAGATGAGAAGGGTGTCCACATTGTATCACAGGGCACTGCAGAGGGGAGAAGTGAACAGCCCTTCTCTGCCCCTGCACACTCCCCCAGCCGGGGGCCTTCCACCTAGGAATGTGGGGATGGGAGTTGGCTCTCCTCCCACTCAAGGTCAGGGGCCTCCCTGGCCCAGCTGCTCTTCCTTGCTAACTCTCCCCACATCCACATGGTCAGGATGTGGGGAAACCCTGAGGATAGGAATACATGGGCGAGACCATCCACAGCAGCCCTGGTGTGTGCCCCTCAGGCCCCCACCATCCAGTTTTCATGTCTCTGATCTTGGAGAAGGGAATGGGATTCATTCCCAGTGGAGTTAGCAACCACCTCCTCCACACTGTTCAGGACTTTCCGAGCCACCAACCCTGTACCAGGCCCGGGTAAGGCCGAAGGCATGTTTACCCCACTTGTGCACCTTCCATCACCTTGTTGCTCCTCCTGTTCCCCCTGCTGTCCACAACCTAAGCAGCTTTCACCTCCCCACTCTGAGGACGCCCCAACTTGACTTCTCTGTGCTCCTCTCACCCCATCGCTGCACCTTTATCTCACAGAGTCTCAGACCAAAGGGAGCCTCCCCTGCCAACCCCCGTCACAGGCAGCTGTGGGCCTGGGATCTCCGTGCAGGTTAGCGTATGACCAGGAGGACCCAGGCCTGGGGGACATGGTCTAAGGGTTACCAGCCACTGTTAACCTGAAAGGCCATTTTGTGCAGGGCATTGCTGGTCAGGTTATAACGAGGCCGGATGAGTCTATGTGCCGACATATGGAGATTGTTTACTCACTTCCAGGCCTAGTGTCATAGATAAGTAGGGGAACCAGACCCCATGGTCAAGGAGCCAGGGCACTCTGTGCACCCAGTGAAGTGTAACTATAAATTTAGTCTACAGTAAAAGAGCCTTTAAGATATAAAGCCAGGGCTCAGCACCCACAGCACAGTGGTTATGGTGCCACCCACATACACTGAGGTTGGCGGGTTCAAACCCAGCCCAGGCCAGCTAAACAATAATGACAACTGCAACAAAAAAATAGCCAGACATTGTGGAGGGCACCTATAACCCCAGCCACTTGGGAGGCTGAGGCAAGAGAATCGCTTAAGCCCAAGAGTTTGAGGTTGCTGTGAGCTCTGACACCATGGCACTCTACCCAGGGCAACAAAGTAAGACTCTGTCTCAAAAAGAAAAAAAAGATATGAAGCCAGGTGTGGTGGCTCATACCTGTAATCCTAGCACTTTGGGAGGCTGAGGTAAGTAGATTGCTTGAGCTCAGAAGTTGGAGACCAGTTGAGCAAGAGTGAGACCATGTCTACTAAAAATAGAAAATCTAGCCAGGCGTCGTGGCAGGTGCCAGTAGTCCCAGGTACTCAGAAGGCTGAAGCAAGAGGATTGCTGAGCACAGGAGTTTGAGGTTACTGTGAGCTATGATGGGACTCTACCCAGGGCGACATAGTGAGACTCTCGTCTAAAAAAAATAAATGCTTTGAAGATATGACCACTTTAAGATAGGAAGATATTGTGCAAGTTTGTAACCTATGAAGAGGAATCTGTTTAAAGTATACTATTATGAGTAATGGAGTAATGATATTGCTAATGTTTACTTTTACTGTGAGAATAAAAAGTAACAAAAGGAAACAAGAGGGCAGAACAGTTCTTTGGGAAAGTATCCCTGCTGCTTTCCGGAATTGCTGGCTTTTCTGTAAATAAAAGTGAAACTGTTGATCTCTCATCTGCTTCTCTGTTGATTGGCTTGGCTGACAGGCGGACAGACTCTTTTCGTCCAGCAACATAAGGCTCATCTCACCAGACTCCTGAGCTGCCACCACCCTGACTGCTCTTGACTGTGAACATGTCTGACCTCCTTTGCTTACTACAAACTCCTTTGGGGCCCCGGTCACACCTGACCCTTTCTGATCTACCCACAGATCACAGCAGGCCCCAGGCTGGACACAGGGAGGAATTCCACAAACCTCTGCTTCTATGAGTAACATGAATATCCCCAGATTAAGGGCTCAGACATACTAGCACAGAGGACAAGTATTTCCTGGCCTTTTACATAGCCAGTACAGGGCAAGTAATCTTACAGCTCAAGTGCTGCCAAAGCCACATCCTGCATGTTTGATCCAGTGTGAATGTCTGGACCCAATCCCTTTGCACATCCAGGGACAGGTGGCCTAGGTCTTATCAGGGAAGCCTGGGATGCATTGAGGTAACAGATAGGCTTGCCATACAGTTTGTTTTTCTAGATAGAGTCCACACAGCTTTCCAGATGTGGAAGAGAGTCTTAGGACTTTTGGTACCTCAGATCTGCTGCCCTCAGGCAATCACATGGTCCTGGGTTCAACTCTGGTTGAACTACTTCCTGGCTTTCCCTTTGTTACTTAGATTACCCAATTTTCCTGTGCCTCAATTTCCTCATCTACAAAATGGAGATGAATGCTGCCCCTCAGTGCTATTATACTTATTAGAAATAATTTAGGAAAAGCCCCCAGCACAGTGTCTGGCACATAGTGCCCACACAACCACCACTATCATCATCATCACTATTATTTCTCCAAGGCAAAATGTCAGAGAATAAATTCTGGAGGCCAAAAACTAGAAACAGTGGGGCCTCCTTCCTTTGGGTTAGGGTCCCCTGAGCCAGTGAAGCCCCAGCCATGGAAAACACACTTCTAGGTGGTGTCCATAGCTCAGTTGGTAGGGTGCCGGCCACATACACTGAGGCTGGTGGGTTCGAACCTGACCCAGGCCAGCTAGAACAACAATGATAACTGCAACAACAACAAAAATAGCCAAGCGTTGTGGCAGGCACCTGTAGTCCCAGCTATTTGGGAGGCTGAGGTAAGAGAATCAGTTAAGCCCAAGAGTTTGAGGTTGCTGTAAGCTGTGATGCCACAGCATTCTACTGAGGGTGACATAGTGAGACTCTGTCTCAAAAAAAAAAAGAAAGAAAGAAAGAAAAAGAAAACACATTTCCTTCCCACCTCCCTGCATTGTTTTTTTCCATATACTATGGCATATGCTACATTTACATATTTATCAGGTTTCTTTCCCACCTATCCCATTCCATCCATAGGGCAGGGGATTTTTGTTCGATTTGTTAACTACTATATACCCAAATTCAGGCCCTGGTAACTATTTGTAGAATGCATGAGTAATACATGGCTCATCATGAAATCTCTTCAGAGGCCTGTGAACTCTAAGATCCTGCCCAAATGAAGATTCATTAGCCCCCTAGAAAACCAAAATATAAGCTCAGGTAAATGGCAGGAAACAGGCTCCAGAGGTAAGCAGCTTCATGTCGGTACTTTAGAGGGTGCTTAGAAGAAAGACCACCTTCTGAGTGTGGTCCCTAACAACAGCCTACCCTCACCCTCTCCCTAAGGGGTCTGTGCACCCTGCAGGTGAAAGGAGACCCTTCTCAAGATAACAGGCTTTTCTTTTTTTTTTTTTTTTTTTTAAGGCAGTCTCACTCTATTGCCCTGGGTAGAATGCCGATGTGTCATAGCTCACAGTAATCTCAAACTCCTGGATTCAAGCGATGCTCTTGCCTCCCCAACAGCCGGGAGTAACAGTGCGCCACACAATCCCCAACTGGTTTTTCTATTTTTAGAAAATGGGTAGGCCGAGAACAGTGGCTCAAGCTTGTAATATTAGCACTCTGGGAGGCCAAGGTGGGTGGATTGCCTGAGCTCACGAGTTCAAGACCAACCTGAGCCAGAGTGAGACCTCATCTCAAAAAATAGCTGGGGATTGTGGCGGGCACCTGTAGTCCCAGCTACTTGGGAGGCTGAGGTAAGAGAATCACTGGAGCTCAAGAGTTTGAGGTTGCTGTGAGCTGTGATGCCACAGCACTCTACCCAGGGTGACAAAGTAAGACTCTGTCTCAAGAAACAAAAGAAAAGGAAAGAAAAAGAAAAAGAAAATGGGGTCTCACTCTTGCGCAGACTGGTCTCGAACTCCTAAGCTCAAGCAATCCAACCACCTCAGCCTCCCAAAGTGCTAGGATTACAGGCAAGAGCCACCTGACCCAGCTTAAGATAACAGGCTTTAGAAGAGGCCCTCTTGGTTTGGTGCCTGTAGCTCAAGCAGCTAAGGTGCCAGCCACATACACCAGAGCTGGTGGGTTCGAATCCAGCCCAAGCCTGCCAAACAACAATGACAACTACAATAAAAAAAAAAAATAGTCGAACATTGTGGTGGGTGCCTATAGTCCCAGCTACTTGGGAGACTGAGGCAAGAGAATAGCTTAAGCCCAGGAGTTTGAGGTTGCAATAAGCTGTGACGCCATGGCACTCTACCCAAGGCTACCGCTTGAGGCTCTGTCTCAAAAATAAATAAATAAATAAATAAAAAAGAAGAGCCCCTCTCAGATCTAAAGCATGTTGTCCAAAGCATCTTGGATGAGCTGTGGCTCAAGCTTTTCTTTCCTTAACCTCATGATGCAAGTTTGGAAAGAGCTGCCAGTTTAGGTGTTATTTTACAGAGGCTAGGGTTCTAGTACCTGGTCTTCCACCTTCCAGCACAGGGATCCTGGACTAGCCACACTGGGGGGTGGGAGGATGGTCCCAGTTTCTTCAGTTGTAAAATTGGGGGAGGATGAAGAAAAGGATCTGGATGGGTCCTTTCCTGCTCTGGCCCCTCTATCAGCTGAAGCTCACAAGGAATGGGCTGGTTTGTGCTGGCAAAAAGCCACGAGTCTCAATGGGGAGCCCACAGATGCTGCACAGTGAAAGTTTCTGGACCCGGCTCGGCACCTGTGGCTCAACAGGCTAAGGAGCCAGCCACATACACCTGAGCTGGCAGGTTCGAATCCAGCCTGGGCCTGCCAAACAACAATGGTGGCTGCAACCAAAAAAATGGCCCGGTGTTGTGGCGGGCACCTGTAGTCCCAGCTACTTGGGAGGCAGAGGCAGGAGACTCGCTTGAGCCCAGGAATTGGAGGTTGCTGTGAGCTGTGATGCCATTGCACTCTATCCAGGGTGATAGCTTGAGGCTCTGTCTCAAAACAAAACAAAACAAAACAAAACAAAAACAAAAAAAATAAAATAAAATCTGTTCTCTTAAGAAAAAAAAAAAAGAAAGAAAGAAAGAAAGTTTCTGGACCCAAAGAAGAAAGATTATTCCAAGGCGTGAAACAAAGGAAAACGGAATCCCTGTTCTGTAGAAATAATGTCTTTATTTCCACCTGGATGCAGGTGGGGTGAAATCAAGAAAGGAATCTCCACGTGGGTTATGGCGGATGGGGAGTTAAAGGGTCAGGGAGGGCAGCAGTTGGTGGCATTCCTATTTCCTGGGAGGGACATGAGTCTGACCCTTCCTGGGCAGGCCATGAACCTGACCCTGCTTGGGCAGGGCAAGTTTATTTGGGCCGGTACACTTGATTCTATCACACGAGGCCAGGCCAGAGGCAGTAGAGTTAGGATGAAATCAAGCCTAGCCTCATCTCTTCCATTCGCCTCACCCCATGCACCCTCTTTCTGGCCACATCCAATACCTCAGCATTTTGGACCTCATAAGGTCTCATGGGAACCCAGGGAGCTGCACCATGGGGATTTAGAAGAGAGCTCCTGGCTTCAGCTGTCAGGGCTCAGCCAGGGCTGCAGAATTGAGGACTCACAGTGGGGACAATCCTTCCTCCCCACCCCCACCCCCCATCTGAAGCCCACACACATGCTGCTGCTTGGCCTAGAGGCCCTGGCTCCGGCACACTCCTCGAGGGAGGCTCTGAGATGCCCTCATCCCAACTCAGGCAGCCACAGTTCCCCTCTCCTGGGGTTGGCTTCCCCATCTGATACGCTGCCCACTTCCTACCCAACCCCAACACTCTGGGGGAACTGGGCTCCAGCATCCTACCACCTGACAGCTGTGAGGCCTTGTACAACTCCTTTAACCACCCGTGCCTCAACTTTCTCATCTGCAAAACGTGGATAACAATAGGTCCTACCCATGTGGCTGCAGTGAAGGTCTGCAGGCTTGCCTCTTCTGGCTCAAGGCCTAGTACAATGCTCAATAAGTCACTACTACCTGTACTAGCTACTGTCTCCTGGGTCGCAGCTTCCCGCTTGCCAAGCGAGTGGCACCCCGGAGTCCCAGATGCTTGGCCAAAGTCCCCTCGGCCCCGTGCACGTTCCACTTGGAGCCACAGAAGAGCCCAAGAGCACGCGGACCGCGCCAACCTCTCTCTTGGCCGCCCCCGCGCGGATGCGGGAGACCTCTTGGCCTCCACCCGCCCTCCGCCCCCGGCCCTGCAGGGTGCCGACTCACAGCCGTCTGTCTCCAACGCCCGCTCCTCCTCCATCCCGCCGCTGCGCAGCCCCCGCGCGTGCTGATGCCCGGGCACGAGGCGCGCGGCCGCCCGGGCGCGGGTGGGGAGCCAAGGAAAGCGGATGGCTTGGCTGGAGAGTGGGAGCGACTGCACCCTAGACCCCTTGCCCCCGCATGGTGGGAGCGCAGCTGCAGCAGCCGCTCCCGTCCCGGACCAAGCTGCAGGCGGGTCCTCCTGCTCTCTCAACCTTCCCTGGGGCGGCGCCACTCCTGGCTCTGCCGGTGACCCTGGGCATGTCTCCTCCCCGCCCTGGAGAAGGGCAGATGGCATCCGGCAGGCACATCCCACTCCACCCTGCCCCGGGACTCTGGGGGTATCATCCTCCTCTCCCAGGCCCAGAAAGTCAGACCCTGACGACTTGAGCAGGCAAAGTTGAGGAACTACAACCCCTGCAGGTCTGCAAGCACAGAAGAGATGGTCAGATTGCTTTAGATCAGAAAAATCATGTTAAAATGACAACGAGATACCACTTAAAAGTAAGTAGACTGGCTCTTTTCGGCTACGACCATGGAGGGTGTTGAAGAGAAGAAAAAGAAGGTTCCTGCTGTGCCAGAAACCCTTAAGAAAAAGCGAAAGAATTTCGCAGAGCTGAAGATCAAGCGTCTGAGAAAGAAATGTGCCCAAAAGATGCTTCGAAAGGCAAGGAGGAAGCTTATCTATGAAGAAGCTAAGCATTATCATAAAGAATACAGGCAGATGTACAGAACTGAGATTCGGATGGCTAGGATGGCAAGAAAAGCTGGCAACTTCTATGTACCTGCAGAACCCAAATTGGCATTTGTCATCAGGATCAGAAGTATCAATGGTGTGAGTCCAAAGGTCCGAAAGGTGTTGCAGCTTCTTCGCCTTCGCCAGATCTTCAATGGAACTTTTGTTAAGCTCAACAAGGCTTCCATTAACCTGCTGAGGATTGTAGAACTGTATATTGCATGGGGGTACCCAAATCTGAAGCCAGTAAATGAGCTAATCTACAAGCTTGGTTATGGCAAAATCAATAAGAAACGAATTGCATTGACTGACAACAGTTTAATTGCGCGATCTCTTGGTAAATATGGCATCATCTGCATGGAAGATCTGATTCATGAGATCTATACTGTTGGAAAATGCTTCAAAGAAGCAAATAACTTCTTGTGGCCCTTCAAGTTACCATCTCAATGGGGTAGAATGAAGAAAAAGACAACCCTCTTTGTAGAAGGTGGAGATGCTGGTAACAAGGAAGACCAAATCAATCGGCTTATTAGAAGAATGAACTCAGCTCGGCGCCTGTGGCTCAACGGGCTGAAGCGCCAGCCACATACACCTGAGCTGGCGGGTTTGAATCCAGCCCGGCCTGCCAAACAACAATGACGGTTACAACCAAAAAAAAAAAAAAAATGGCTGGGCGTTGTGGCGGGTGCCTGTAATCCCAGCTACATGGGAGGCAGAGGCAAGAGACTCGCTTGAGCCCAGGAATTGGAGGTTGCTGTGAGCTATGATGCCACAGCACTCTATCCAGGGTGACAGCTTGAGGCTCTGCCTCAAAAAAAAAAAAAAAAAAAAGAAGAATGAACTAAGGTATCTACCCTGATTGTTTTTGTAATCTGGTCACTTAATAAACAGTGACTGCTTTCAAATTGAAAAAAAAAAAAAGTAAGTAGACTGGCAAAAATTAAAAAGCTAAATAATGCCAAATGTCACTGGAGAATGTGGAGCTACCACAACTGGTGGGGATTGGCCAGTGGCTGTCATTCTAGAACACAGTCTGGCGGTCATGAGGGAAATTAACCACAGCAAACCTTAACAACCAGTTCCTAGATATGGCTTCCCAAAATTCTGTTGCAGGCCCCTAAAGGGGTATGCAGGAGGATGTGCATTACTGTGTTGTTTTGTGGTTTCCTGGAGTTGGTAGCAACTACTACTCATCATTGTGACTTAATAGGTAAAAAGCAGTGTGCAGCATTAGAAGCAAGAGACAAAATGTATTTGTGGAAACATGGTGGCTAATGCCTGTAATCCCAGCACTCTGGGAGGCTGAGGCTGGAGGATTCCTTGACCTCAGGAGTTGGAGACCAGCCTGAGCAAGAGGGAGACCCTGTCTCTACTAAAAACAGAAAAATTTGACTTGGCACCTGTGGCTCAAGAAGCTAAGGTGCCAGCCATATACATCTGAGCTGGTGGGTTCGAATCCAGCCCTGGCCTGCCAAACAACAATGACGGCTGCAACCAAAAAAATAGCCGGGCGTTGTGGTAGGCGTAGGCACCTGTAGTCCCAGCTATTTGGGAGGTGGAAGCAAGAGAATCGCTTGAGCCCAGGAGTTGGAGGTTGCGTGAGCTGTGATGCCACAGCACTCTACCCAGGGCAACAGCTTGAGGCTCTGTCTCTAAATAAATAAATAAAAATAAAAACGGAAAAATTAGCCAGGCGTTATGGCCGGCACCTGTAGTCCCAGCTACTTAGGAACCTGAGGCAGGAGGATCACTTGAACCTAGGAGTCTGAGATTGCTGTGAGCTAGGCTTGACACCATGGCTCTCTAGCCTGGGCAACAAAGTGAGACTCTGTCAAAAAAAAAAAAAAAGAAAAAGAAAAGAAAGAAAGGAAGGAAGGAAAGAAAGAAAAAAATTGATTGATATAAGTATTGGGCAAAAAAAAAGCAAAACAATCAAATGAGACACAATACCAATAAAAATATTTAAAATGAGGAAGATTTGCAAAGACACATGCAAACAAAAAGATGCATGTAAACACATGAGAATGGGTTGTACTTTAGACCCTTGGGAGATGTCTATGTCTGCATTTTACATGTTAAGGCAGTAGTTCTCAACCTTCCTAATGCCGCGACCCTTTAATACAGTTTCTGTGGGTCGCCACCCACAGGTTAAGAACCACTGCTTTAAGGCATTACAGCTTCTTTTGCTTCCGTCAATAGCCCATTGGGTATAGTTCAGGATGGCTTCCTGAAAATGTATTTGGGATGGCCTTTGAAAAGCAACATAATAATAATAGCTAACAGTTAATGAGCCCTGAGCAAAGCCCCTTGTGTAGGTAATCTCATTTTGTCTCCTAAACTGAACTATATAATGGGTGCTATCCTCTTCATTGGGGTTGGGGGGCTGAAGAACAAAGTGGGTAGGTAAGGCTCAGTGCCTGTGCTCAACGGGCTAAGGCACCAGTCACGTACACCTGAGCTGGAGGGTTCAAATCCAGCCCGGCCTGCCAAAAAACAATGACGGCTGCAACCAAAAAATGGCCGGGCATTGTGGCGGGCGCCTGTAGTCCCAGCTACCTGGGAGGCAGAGGCAAGAGACTTGCTTGAGCCCAGGAATTGGAGGCTGCTGTGAGCTGTGATGCCACAGCACTCTATCCAGGGTGACAGCTTGAGGCTCTGTCTCAAAAAAAAAAAAAAAGTGGGTAGGTAAGTCTCTCCACCTCACACCACTGAATAGTAGACCCAGGGTTCTAACCCGGGTGGTCTGATTCAAGAGCCATGGCATGAGCTTCTGGTAGATGGACAGGACCTTGATAGGGTCAAAATGGGCAGACGGCAGATAATTGGTCACTCTCCTTCTCCTGGCCTCCCAGGTGGATGAAGCAGAGGTGCAGGGAGCAGCTGAGTCAGTAGAGCAAAATGCTTGCTCTATCCCCTTCCTACTGCAGCTACTGCTGTCTGGGGACTGTCCACAATCCTCCTACCTTCCCCTGGGGAACCTGGAGGTCAGGCCTAAGTGACCATGAGTCAGCACTGGAGTGACATTTAGGTGTGATTCTCTCCAAAGGCGAACTCTGCAGTGATCCCCAGGGCGCTGCACCTGGTGCTGGGTCTCAGACCGGCAGCGCCGCAGGTGAAGTCCATGGATGTTCAATCAGGCCAGCAACCAGGCCACTCCGCTGGGGCACTTCGACTTTAGGGGGCGACTCTCCCTGGGAAGGAAAGCTATTTGAGGAATAGCCTCAGAAAAGAGTGCAAGCATGTGCTCAGACGGGGGGGTACCCAGAAGACTGTGGCCCACTTCTCTGCGCCCTGCTCTTTTGCGCTGGGCGTCCTTCTGGAACTCCCACGGGAGTGGGCGGTGCCCGACACTGCTGCTGTTCCGGTTGTCGACACGCGGGGGAGCCAGAGCCGAGCAAGAGCTGCTGCGGTCAGTACCGTAATTCCCTGTGGCGTGCGCATACATGATCTGTACCCAACGAGGCCTAGATAGACAGCGGTGGAGACCAGAGGGGCGCGAGGAGGGAGAGGCTAGGGAGGAAAGCTGTAGTCTAACCTGAGGGGAAGGGGAGGGTCCATCAGTGACAAATGAGGCATTGCATGGAAAAGCGGAGTGCCCATACGCTCTGAGTCCCTCCCAACTGGCGCATTCAGGCCAGGCTTCCTGCTGTGCTGTTTTCTGAGGCTTTCCCCAAATTGCCAGTGAGGGTAACTGAAAGCCAGACTGAGGACTTCCACGGGGTGGGAGGGGAGCAGCGAGGACGTTAGCAAATATGGGGTTAACTGCTAATTTATTCCTGCTGCCTCAGGAATGAAGAGAAAGACAGAATAACTTCATTCACAGTGAGTTTGGGAATTACTATGGGTTCCTGTCAGAGGAATGTGTATTTTAGAAAAGCTGCAGGAAGGGGAAATGAGTAACCAATAGGAATCTCTAAAGGCCTACTTTTGGAGACCAACAAGCAGGTGGGAGAGCTCTTTTTGCCTGGAGAATGGATGGGTTGACCTGTTCCTGGGTTGATAGGTAAGGCAGCTTCTGTACCTGGGCCCCAGAGCAGGGGGAGGTGTGCCACCTGTGAAAGCCCAGTGCACCCTAGGATGCAGGGTCCAGGTCCCAGGCCTCTATAGGAAGGTAGCACAGCCATTTCAATATTCTTAGGCAGTGACCACTGGCTCTGCCAGCCCAGCCATTGTGGCTCAGGATTGGGGACAGAAGGCTGGGGGTAAGGGGAGATCGTGGGGAAGCAAGGCAAAGAGAAAGGAAAAAGGGAAGGCCTCCGTTTTCTTATCTGGAAGGTGAAGATAATGCTACCACTTAACGCAAAGGACTGTTGTGAGAATTCAATGAATTGGTGTTCCAGAAAGTGGTCTGTAACCAGTACAAAGGCTAGGCAGGAAATCTCTTCTGTGGAGGCCTTCCTGATTTCTCTAAACCCAAAATGTAGCTCTTTCCTGGGGTTTCCCAGAGCCCAGGGTCCAGCCTTCAGTGCCAGCCCTGGTCTCCCTGAAGGTAACTTTGTTTTGTAGCTGACACCCCTGGCTCCCACTACAGCTCTATCCCTACCCTAGTCCCCGCTTGACTGTGAACTTTTTCAAGGCAGATATGGTAGCTTATTCATAGAGATGGATTTATTCATTTGAAAATGAAACCTGGTAAGACTTGGCAAAATGATACTAAACTTCATCTAAAAAAATAATAAACCTGTAAAAACAGACAGCAAACTTATGAAAACAAAGAACAGAAGAGGGGACCAGATATTGAAACAATTTTTGACAGTGCCTATAGAGAATTTTTTTTTTATATGAACATAACTTTTATGCCATCAACTCCATTTCTAAGAATCTATACCACAGAAATATTACCAGTATTTGGACAAAGATAAATATGCAAGGATGTCTGCTGAAGTAGTTTTTATAACTGTGGCAAACAAATGGAAACAACCCAAGGGTCCGTCAATAGGGGTTAACGAAATAAATAGTGATGCAGTGGCACAATGCAATGCTGAGCTGTTGTTAAAAAGAAATGAGCAAATCTGTATGTGCTGAGGTAGGACGGGAAGTAAAGTTTGAGTCTGTTTCTTCAAAAATATTCTCTAGTCACTGCCTTCCAACTTTTATTTATCAAGTTTCCCTCCCCTGTCCCAGGATGACAATCTGGCAGATACTGTGCTTTGCAATCCCTTTAGGATATTAAAAATCTAGGTCCAACCCAATTTAAAATTCCAAGCTCTTCACATCTCCAAAATTCATATAGGATAAAGATATGTCATGTTATTTTAACTTATTTATTTCTCATCACAGCCCTCTGAAGTAGACACTATAATTATCATCCATATTTTATAGATGAGGAAATTGTGGTATAGAGAAGTTAAACAATTTCCCCTAAGTCAGAGAAGTTATAAATGGAAGAGCAAGGGTCTATATTTATAACCACTGTATTATGTCACCCTATGCTCATAGGACCTTGAATGAGACTTTTCCTTGTCTCAGAATTTCAGCTGACATATCATTAACTAGATATACTAGAATTCATTTAGCCATTGCCCTAATGATAGACATAAAGATTGTTTTGAATCTTGTGCTATTAGAAACTGTGCTGCGATTAACTTCTTTGCTTGGTTGTCTTTGTGCCCTTGTGCAAACATTTTAGTAGGTTAGTTTCATAGAAGTGCAATTGGAGGGGGCAAAGGGTAAATTTAAATTTAGATAGCTGTTCTATATACCTATTGCCATATAACAAACTACCCCCAAAATTAGTGCCTAAAACAACTGTTTTATTTTGCTCATGATTTTGTGGGTCAGGAATTTGGAAAGGGTTCAGCTGATAGTTCTTTTCTGATTCTCTTCCAAAATGGCTCTATCACCCACCATGACTGGACCTCAGTGCTCTTTGACCCTTCTCTCAGTATGTGGTATTATATCCTCCAGGACTTTCCTATATGGTTTGGGCTTTTCACAGCATGTGAATGTCAGATAATACAGTTTAGGTAACCAAGTGGTTGGCTTCCAAGAGGCAGGAAATGGAACCTGCTGGGCAATTTAAGGGATACATTTGGAACTGAGACAGTATCAATTCTTCTTTGTTGACCAGAGAACTCATAGTCCATCCCAAATTTAAGGAAAGGTAACATAGACCCTACCTTTCCATAGAAGGCATGTCAAAGAATTTGTGACCATTTTTACTCCTCCACAATAGCTATTTCGAATTGTCCTCCAAAATGCTAATCAATAGGCATTTCCACCAATGTAGAAGATTATCTTTCCCTACACCATCATCAACATTATAAAACATTTTAACTTGTGCCAATCTAGCAATGAAAATGGCCCTGTAATTCATTGTTATTCTGCTCTGCATTTCTTTAATTATGAGTAAAGATGAACATCATTTCATGTATTTACTGTTCCTTAAGAAAACTTTTTTTCAGGGGATGCCCATGGCTCAGTGGTTAGGGTGCCGGCCACATGTTTTGGGGCTGGTGGGTTCGAACCTGGCCCAGGGCCTTAGGAGGCTGAGGCAAGAGAATTGCTTGAGCCCAGGAATTCGAGACCAGCCTGGATGATATAGCTAGACTCTGTCTTAAAAAAAAAAAAAGAAGAAGAAAGAAAAGAAAGAAAGATTTTCTATGTGAATTTTCTGTTTATATACTTTGCCTGTTTTTACATTTGGTTACCCTTTATTTTCCACGTTGATTTGTAAAATATGTATATATTAAGGAAATTAGCCCTTTATCTGCTATTATATTACAAGGTGTTTTCCATGGTGTAGTCTTTTGACTTTGTTTCTTTCTTTCCTTTTTTTTTTTTTTTTTTTTTTGAGACAGAGCCTCAAGCTGTCATCCTGGATAGAGTGCCATAGCATCACAGCTCACAGCAACCTGCAATTCCTGGGCTCAAGTGAGTCTCCTGCCTCTGCCTCCCAAGTAGCTGGGACTACAGGCGCCCGCCACAATGCCCAGCCATTTTTTGGTTGCAGCCGTCATTGTTGTTTGGCGGGCCCGGGCTGGATTCGAACCAGCCAGCTCAGG
>CAUYRH010124432.1:0-14331 GCA_963574655.1 Perodicticus potto | reverse complement strand
GTTTATTTTTTGGTACAACCAGAAAATAGTGTGGGATGTTGAATTAATGGGAGGCTTTGACTGTCTTGGGTGTGAGCTTAACATTCCATAGATGGGGGCTAGTTTTTATATCCTGTAATACAAAACATAGTAAATGGCAATGTGGAGTCCCAGGCCTGCATTTAATGTTTGAACATATTAAATTACTTCTGTTCCCATGTTGTTTTGTAGTAGAATTGTTTCCTAAAGAAAACCACTCCCGTGATCATGGCTTTCTGTGTCAGAACTGTACACTCTCTAACATCTTTGGTTGTGGTGCTCCTGTTTTCCTAATAACTTTGTTACTGTGCTGTGAAGGACTGAAAATCTGAGCATGTAGCATATATGGTAATAAAGTGTGAATGGTCGGACTTACATAACAGCCTATCAACATTTCAAGATACTGATACTTGGTATCCTCTTAAAGGAAAATCCTCCAAATTTTAATCTGGAAAGTCGCTGGAATAACTGTTTAAAAAAGAGTTACAATAAATGGCTTTTTAGATTTGGGGTACGTATGTTAAGAATTGTGTACAAATTGAAATGTCTGTACTGATGCTCAACACAACCAATAAAATCTCAACTACAAAAAAAAGAAATACATCAACCTGACATATTTTCAAATCTGTAATATGTAATTTATATGTTAAGTGGAAGTGTTTTTATTACTAGTTTTACGTATAGAATGAAAAGAATATTTTTATCTATGAAGTAATAGGCTATAGTAGTTCTATATTTACCCTTACAATTGTGTTTTCTTGTAATATTTGAGCATACATATTTACTAACTTAAAAATTCACTTTACAGATGTTTCAAGAATTGCTGTTTAATATATATATTTTATGCAGTATTCCATCAGACATTAGTTAGAATGAAATAGCAAGTTTGGAAACAATACTGTACATTGTGAAAATTATAGAAATCAAATTATTTTAAGCAATATAATTGAAGCTTACTCTTACCATTTTTTATTTTAAATGCCTTATAACAGTTAATCATTTTAGGATGGAAGAAATGAAAATAAGGGTGGAATGGGGAAGTTAATTGGTTTGTTATGTTCTCTGGTCTTATATACTTCTGTACATATACCTATCTAAATTATTTATAAAAGCTTTGCTGAATAAATATAAATTATTAACTATAAATATGGGCGTATAGAAAAAGTAGAGTTAAGGTTTATGTTTATATAAATCGTTGAGACTGCTTTCTTTGGCGTCTCATAACCATTCTGCTTCTTTCAGGTACAGAGAACTGCAGCTTAGTTCCGAAAGCAAAGTAGCAGAATTTCTCCATCAAAGTAAATTAAAATCTTTTGAAAGTGAGCGTGTTCAACTTCTACAAGAGGAAACAGCAAGAAATCTCACACAGTGTCAATTGGAATGTGAAAAATATCAGAAAAAATTGGAGGTACATATACAAGCTTTTTTCTCCCAGCAATAGAATAGCAAGTAAGCTCCCTAAGTACAGAGTTTAAATCAATCTTTATTTCTTCTGTAGGACTTGACACTGCTTTGCACAGAAATAAGGAAAAAAAGGAAACATATGTTTCAGTAAGATTGTATACCAAAAGGACAACAATTGTTAGAAAGCAAAAAAAAAAAAAAAAAAGGGAAACATCTCATTCATTATAACAACCAAAAATTTATAACTACTTGGAATATTTTTAATAAGAATAGTGCAAAATCAATAACAAGAAAATAGTAGAATTGCACTAACATAAATAAGAAGAAACACCATCTTTCTGGAAGGAAATATTCAGAATTAAACACTGTTCAGTTTTCATCAAGTAACATTTCCAATTAAATGCTAACTTTTTTGGGGGGTGGGGAGAGCAGAGAGAGTATCACTTGGTCACCTGGGGTAGAGTGCTATGGCATCTTAGTTCACAGCAACCTCAAATTCTTAGGCTCAAGCAATTCTCTTGCCTCAGCTTCCCAGGTAGCTGGGACTACAGATGCCTGCCACAACACCCAGCTATTTTTTTTTTAAGAGATGGGGTCTCTTTCTTGCTGAAGTTGGTCTCTGACTCATGAGTTCAGGCAATTCACTTGCCTTAGCCTCCCAAGTACTGGGATTACATGCATGAGCCACCATGCCCTAACATACATTTTTTTTTTTTTTTTTTGAGACAGAGCCTCAAGCTGTCACCCTGGGTAGAGTGCTGTGACGTCACAGCTCACAGCAACCTCCAATTCCTGGGCTTAAGCGAGTCTCTTGCCTCTGCCTCCAAAGCAGCTGGGACTACAGGCGCCCGCCACAACGCCTGGCCATTTTTTGGTTGCAGCTGTCATCATTGTTGTTTGGCGGCCCCAGGCTGGATTCGAACCCTCCAGCTCAGGTGTACGTGGCTGGCTCCTTAGCCCGTTGAGCCACAGGCGCCGAGCCCCTAACATACTTTTTTTTAACCCAACAAAGTATAATTTTATAGTACAACTGGAACTAAAAACAGAACAGTCAGTATTTTAAAAAATGATTTTAAGAAGATACAATGAGACAAATATCACACTTTAAAATGTATTCTTATATATGTATGACACTTTTAAACATATTCTTATATTAAAAGATGTAAGCACACTCTGGGAGGCCAAGGCCAGTGGATTGCCTGAGCTCCTGGGTTGGAGACCAGTCTGAGTAATAGCAAGACCTCCATCTCTAAAAATAGGCAGGCATTGTGGTGGGCGCCCGGGTACCTGTATTCCCAGCTACTCAGGAACCTGAGACAAGAGAATTGCTTGAGCCCTAGAGGTTGAGGTTACTGTGAGCTATGATGTCACACTCTATCAAGGGTGACAAAGTGAGACTCTGTCTGAAGGAAGGAAGGAAGAAAAAAATTTTTTTTAAATAGTAAATTTTTTATGTATGTTTTGCTACAACTTCTAATAACAAATAAGGAAACAAGGTAGCTGAAGGCGAAGTGAGAGGAAACATCATATTTTCAGTAGCTGAGTTATTCCATTACAGACTTGAATTATGCATATTTCATTACAGTTCCTTTTTTTATTTTATTAAATCATAGCTGCGTACATTAGTGCAATCAAGGGGTACAATGTGCTGGTTTCATATACAATCTGAAATGTTTTGATAAAATTGTTTAACATACCCTTCATGGCATTTTCTTAGTTATTGTATGAAGACATTTGTATTCTGCATTTAGTAAGTTTCACCTGTACACTTCTAAGATGCACCGTAGGTGTGGCCCCACCAAGGAAGAAAATTTTTTAGAAAGATACAAGCAGGTGGCACCTGTGGCTCAAAGGAGTAGGGCGCCAGCCCCATACACTGGAGGTGGCGGGGTTCAAACCCAGCCCCGCCCAAAAACTACAAAAAAAAAAAAAAAATACAAGCAAAAATTGTAGATGTTATCTACTTCTATAACAGATCAGTGTTCAGCATTTAAAACTTTTTAAATACATTCTTCTGGAAACTGCTGCAGTTATAACCTGTTGCAGCTGATTCTCCCACCATTCAATGTTATTGTCTGTAGCTGGTTGCAAACCAGATCAATTTTGTGGCATCCAAAAGATTGCAACTTGCAGTTTGAAAACCACTCTCCCCTTGACCTATCCAGTTGGATGCAGGTGACTAGTAGTTATTTTGTTTTGTTTAAAGGTCTAGATAGAGATACACCTTTGTAAAAATGTTAGAGTTCTAAAAACTTGGGTTGATAAAACTGAGACTTGGAGAATTTCTTTACATTTTCTGCCTCTGTTAAATATGACTTGAGAGGACAGAGAATATTCAGTTATTGTGCCACCAATGCCTAACAGTGCCTTTCTAATGGTGCACATTTGACAGATACCTAATGAATGAACAAATGAATGGTTTGATTAAGACTAATACATTACAATTGTTTGGATCTTTTGGGGGAATTCCAGAAAGTGGTTTTTTTTTGTTTGTTTGTTTGTTTTTTTGCAATTTTTGGCCAGGGCTAGGTTTGAACCCGCCACCTCTGGCATATGGGGCCAGCGCCTTACTCCTTTGAGCCACAGGTGCTGCCCCAGAAAGTGTTTTTAAGACAGTTCTTAATTTATAATGAATTTGGAGAAAAATAATTTCATAAAGAGTAAAAATTATGAACTTTTATCCACTATTCTCATTGATTTGTAAACTTTTTTTTCCCTAATTATCAATTAGCAAAAGTTTCCAAATCACTAGCTTAATATATTTTTCTTTGGGCTTTTTATTTTTTATTAAGTGATTAATTGATTGATTGATTGAGATAGCCTGTCATCCATGCTGGAGTGCAGAGCTCACAATCATAGTTCCATTAAACCTTGAACTTCTGGTTCAAGGAGTGATGCTCCCACCTCAGCCTCCCAAAGCACTGAGGTTGCAGGTGTGAGTCACCACACTCACCCAAAATTTCTTCTTAAAACACCACTTCATAAAAATTCCATCTTTGGCAGAACGCAGTGGCTCACACCTGTAATCCTAGCACTCTGGGAGGCTCAGGTGGGTGGATAGCTTGAACTTAGGAGTTTGAGACTAGCCTGAGCAAAGTGAGACCCCCATCTCTACTAAAAATAGAAAAAACTAGCCCAGTGTGGTGGCAAAGGCCTATAGTCCCACCTACTCCAGAAGCCGAGGCAAGAGGATCACTTGAGCCCAAGAGTTTGAGGTTCCGATAAGCTAGGATAACACAGCACTCCACCAGAGTGAAAAAAAAAAAAATCCCATCTTCAATATTTTGACTCTTAATCTGTTTAGGTATTCATTTCAGCAGTTTTTCTTTGCATGGTGTTTTTATTGGTCCAAAAGTGGGGTACAAATAAAAAAGTATCAGCTCTAGGAGAAGATATTTACATGCTACAAATCTGACAAAGGGCTAAAAACCAGAATCCACAAAGAACTCAATCAAACTAACAAGAAAAGAGCAGCCTTATTAAAAACTGGACAAGAGACATCTCCTGAGGACAGATGAATGGCCAACAAACACATGAAAAAATGTTCATTTTTCCCTAATTATTAGAGAAATGCAAATCAAAACCACGTTGAGATATCACTCAACCCCAGGGAGAATGGCCCACATCACAAGTTCCAAAAGTAACAGATGCTGGTGTGGGTGCTAAGAGAAGGGAACATTCATGCACTGTTGGTGGGACTGCAAACTAGTATAGCCTTTATGGAAGGAATTACAGAGAGTCCTTGAACAACTAAAAGTAGACCTTCCATTTAATCCTGCAATCCCATTGGCAGATATCTACCCAAAAGAAAAAGTCATGTTTACTATAAGGACATTTGCACTTGAATGTTAATAACAGTTCAATTCACAACTGTTATAAATTTGTGGAAACAAAACACTTGTCCTTCAATCCATGAATGGATTAATAAACCATGGAAGACTATTCAGCAATAAAAAAGATTGAGATTTTACACCTGGAAGGATTTAGAGTACATTTTCCTACACAAAGCATTACAGGAATGGAAAGACAAGCATCACATGCACTCAATACTAAATTGAGACTAGTAAATTAACAACTGTCGGCCCATAGGAGAGAAAAGCTCAGTTAAATTCTAGTGAGGGGAAGGGAGAAGTTTGGTAAGTTCCCACCCAAAGGGTACATGCACAAGTATATGGCACACTTCCTGGGTCAAGGTCACAGCTACAATTTGGACTTAAACTTAACGGATGCAAACAAATGTAACCTAATCATATGTGCCCTCGTATTAATCTGAAATTAAAAAACAAGAAAAAGCTGTGGAAATAATCATTGAACAATACATTGACTGATCCTTCTTTTTGGACAGTGGAATTCATAATTGTCATTAGCCACTAGATTCTTAATGAATTATATCCCCATATAATTAATTTTATGAACACCCTAGATTCAGTGAACAGTGATTTTATTATAATGCATTAATAAATTTCTAGAAAATACATCCTGACCAGCAGGAAGAAAGAAGAAATAATACTAAAATATGAATTTCGTTTTTCTGACCCAATCAAAGACACTAGAAATCATACAAAAAATATTATTTCTATGGTATTCCTTCTCCACCCTCAAAGAAATGTATTTAGGGTGTGGGTGATGATTTTTTTTTTTTTACTTTGGGGGGAAATTTTACTGAAAATTAAAGAAGATGACATGGAGTGTATTAAGAAAAATTAAATTATAATTTTTGCTTATTAAGAACTGT
The DNA here is from genome assembly GCA_963574655.1 of Perodicticus potto. Lineage (NCBI taxonomy): Eukaryota > Metazoa > Chordata > Mammalia > Primates > Lorisidae > Perodicticus > Perodicticus potto. Next base: position 8,174 of record CAUYRH010124432.1, on the reverse strand, counting down.
AAATAGGTCTTTATCTTCTTTTTTCTAAAATGAACTTTATGTCAGAGAAAATAAGTTGTCTTCACAAGTGTTTTAATTAGGCAATTTAGGATAATTAAGTCAGTGAAACTATTTCCATGAGCTATTTAATATAGAGTTCTTATAATTGTATTTCTTATTATAGTAACAGTATTTTGCAGCACCTCTATGTTCTAGGCACCCTGTTAAAGGGCATAAATTTATCGTCTCATTTAATCCTGAAAATTTAAAATCATTAAATCCTTTAAACCAACCATGTTTTAAAGCAGACCTAGAAAGAAGGAATAATTGCCTAAGTTCACAGCTGGCAAGTGTCAAAACCATCTTGAAATCCAAATCTTTCTGGCTCCAAACCATATTCTTAACCATAGTAATCTGTTGCTTCTCCAGAAACAGTACATTACTTATAGGGTATTAGGAAGCAGGTGTAGTACCACTCCATAATTTAGTCTGTACTAGTAAGTAAATTGGGTAGGTAATTAGAATTCATTTCAAGAGTTAAAGCATTCCTTTGTCAGTAGAAGCATCTCTTTTTTTCAGTTAAGTCATTATCATCATGGTGTTTCCTTCAATGAGTTTCCATTGAAGAATGAAAGACTGTTTGGTCTTGCAAAAAATAACTCCAACTTCCATGTCTTTTGTATTAAAAGACTCACTTTTAATTAATGTTTTTATCCTTTTTTCTTTACATTTTCTAATACCTCCCCAAGCAGCACTTTGTATTTACTGTTTGACTTGCTGCTTTGAATTTCTGACTATTCAAGCAACCAAAAATGTCATTAAAACCAAGGGAAGGGTAGGTTAAACAAGCCTTGATGGAAAACAGTGGACTCGTTATGAGTGATTATATCGTTTTTACACAAAGCATTATGAGTTTTTCCTCAAATAGCTATGATTGCCAGATAAGTAATCACCAGGTAAGTCTGACTAACATGCAAATGATAATCTTACTCACATAACTATTTCTGGGTTTTAAATTTGTTTTTCATTCAGCTTATATAATAATTGGTAATTTTGAATTCAAAAACCCAAATATGTTATCGTAGAAATAAATGTACGGTAGAACCTCCTTAGTTGACTTCCTCCCTACTTGCACCACCTCCTTAAGTTGACCTAGTTTTCAAAGACCAGACGCGCACCACATGCAAGCGTCAGTACAGTAGGCCTAGTTCCTTACGTTGACCACCTCGGTGTGTTGAGCCGTTTGTTATAGTTTCTTAACAACTTACAGAGGTGCTGATGTATTTTTAATTCCTCTTTAATCATGCCACTTGAGCTACTTTATCATAATTAAAAAGAGAAAAGACATAAATTATAGTATGACTTTTTCTCATGTTTTTGTCTTAACTGTTAACCTATTTAATTCTGGCTTTGTCATTTTTTTTCTTTCACTATCAGGTTTTAACTAAAGAATTTTATAGTCTTCAAGCCTCTTCTGAAAAACGCATTACTGAACTTCAAGCACAGAACTCTGAGCATCAAGCAAGGCTAGACATTTATGAGAAACTGGAGAAAGAACTTGATGAAATAATAATGCAAACTGCAGAAAGTAAGTGCCCCTCACCACACATACACAACTGTTTTTTTTTCTGGCAACAAAAGACATGTGGCATTGTTTCTAAAACTACATTGGTATATCGCCTTAAAATCTAATTGGTAACCATTTTTTAAAGAATAGTCCACATTTTAAATATTAGTTTGTCTTATTCTCACCAGTTACAGTCAAAAAAGAAATAGGTTAAATATGATAGATTTATCTTTTTATTTAATTCACTCATTCAACAATTATTAAGTATTTACATCTTCCAGGAACAGGAGATATGGAGTTATCGCAAATAGTTCTTGACTCAGAGAGGTTTCTAGTCTACTCTACTGGGAGAAACAAACATATTAACACATAATGGAAGTAGCAAGATATTGCTATAAACAGTAGATATACAGTTCTCTGTCAAAATACGGAAGAGCTCATGAATTAATTCCACCCTTGAGATGAGGAGTATATAAGAGGGGAGATGACAGTGGAATGAGTGTTGAAGGAAGAACAGAAATTTATTAGATGCTGGGTGTCGGCTCAAACCTATACTCCAGCACTTTGGGACGGCAAGGTAGGAGAATCACTTGAGGCCATTAGTTCAAGACCACCCTGGGCAACATAGCAAGACCCCGTCTTTAAAAAAAAATTTTTTTTAATCAACCAGGCACGATGATTCATACCAATAGTCCTAGCTACTTGAGAGGCTAAGGCAGGAGGATCCCTTGATCCTAGGAGTTCAAATCTGTCATGTGCTGTAATCACACCTGTAATTAGCCACTGCACTTCAGCCTGAGCAATATAGCAAGACACTATTCTTTAAAAAAAAGAATAAGGTTGGAAGACTTACCCTGCCTTACTTTAAGCCTTAGCATAAAGCTGCAATGTCAAGCTAGCATAGTACAGGCTGTGGAAAGGCAAGTAACAGCAACAAAAAAGTTGAGAGAACACAGAAACAGATATGTAAATGATTTTTAACAAAGGCAGCAAAGCTGCCTCAATAGACCATTAAGAAATGGATAGCCATGCCATGAACTCAGAAAAAGTAAAGGCAGTTTTATATCTAATAAAGGAATAGTATCCAAAATAAGAAAATACTTACCAAATTATAGGTTAGACAAAAACTGGTTATGCAAGTGTGGTAGATGAAAATTATCCTCAGAAAGATGTCCATATCCTAATCTCTGAAACCTGTGAGTATTTTAACTTAGAAATCAGCCTCTAGAAGCTGGAAAAGGCAAAGAAATAGCTTACAGCCTCTTGACCAGACTATTCTTGCTAACTCTGGACTTGAGCCTACTATAACTAATTTTTGGATTTATGACTTCTAGAAATGAAAGATAATAAATTTGTATTGTTTTAAGCCATAAAGGCTAGCAATCTGTTATAGCAACAATAGGAAAAAAAAACTTTTTTTTTTTCCCCTGAAACAGTCTCACTATGTCACCCTGGGTAGAGTGTCGTGGTGTCACAGCTTACAGCAACCTCAGACTCTTGGGCTTAAGCAATTCTCTTGCCTCGGCCTCCCAAGTAGCTGGGACTACAGGCACCTGCCACAATGCCCAGCTATTTTTTTGTTATGTTTGTCACTGTTGTATTAGTAGGCCCTGGCCAGGTTCTAACCCACCAATCCCAGTGCATGTGGCCAACACCCTAACCTCTGAGCTACAGGCACCGAGCCGGGAAAAAAAATTTTTGAGAGATGGAATTGTGCTGTGTTTCCCAGGCTGGGATGCCATGGCATGATCATATCTCACTGCAGCCTCAAACTCTTGGATTCAAGCAATCCTTCTGCCTTAGCCTGCCAATAGCTGGGACTTCAAGTGTGAGCCACCACACCTGGCTAATTTATTTTTTACTTTTTGCAGAGACAGGGTTCTCACTATGTAACCTAGGCTGATCTCTAACTCTTGGGCACAACTTCTGGGATTACAGGCGTGAGCCACCACACCTGACCCCAGCAATAGCAAATTTATACATCAGAATATATAAAGAATTCATATAACTCAAGGATAAAAAGAAAATAGTCCTATTTAAAATATGACCAAAGATTTGAACAGACACTTTATAAAGAAAGATATGTGAATAGCCAGAAGTTCAATGAAAGTATTCAATGTTATTAGTCTTAATAGAAGTGTAGATTAACAGCCCAGTGACATTTTGGAAGGCCAAGGCACGAGGATCACTGGTGGCCAGGAATTTGAGACCAGCCTAGACAATATGGAGACTCCATTTCTACAAAAAATAAAAATATTAGGTGGGCATATTTGCTCAGGCCTATAGCTCTAACTACTGGAGAACCTGAGAAAGGATTGCTTGAGGCCAGGAGTTTGAGGCTACAGTGAGCTATGATGATGCCATTTATACCAGCTTGGTCAGCAGAGACCCTGCCTTAAAAGAAAAATGGGATACCATAACACACCCACCAGAATGACTAAAATTAAAAAACTGGCTATACCAGATGTTAGTGCAAATGTAAAAGCAACTAGCCATTTCATAGAAGATAATCAAACAGCCTTATCAGTCATCTAGCAATTCCGTTCCATTTACTTAAGCAAGAGAAAAGAAAGCATCTGCACATTATAATATTTCTCCTAGAATGTTCACAGGACTTTATTTGTAATAGGAAAAACTGGCAATAACCCAGGTGTTTATCTTATAAGAAAATGGTAAAACAAACCATCATATGTTCATACAGTAGAAAACTACTTTACAGAAAAAGAAACAATTAACTAAACAACAAGGATGAATTTGAAAAACATCATACTTAGTATAAGAAGCCTTTCCGTAAAAAGTTTCTATCACAAGCCTGAGCAAGAGTGAAACCCCCGTCTTCACTAAAAATAGAAAAACTAGCCGAGCATCGTGGCAGGCACCTGTAGTCCCAGCTACTTGGGAGGCTGAGAGAAGTGGATAGCTTGAGCCCAAGAGTTTGAACTTGCATCATAGCTCTATGACACTGGGGTACTCTACCCAGGGGGACAAAGTGAGACTCTGTCACAAAAGAAAAAAAAAAAAGCTTCTACTATACAATTAAATTTATATAAAGTTCTAGAAGAGGCAAAATTAATCTGTGGTAAAAAAAAATCAGATGAGTGGTTGTCTGTAAGGGTGGTTGTCCCCAAGAATTAACTGGGAAAAGATACATAAGGATACTTTCTAGGTTGTAAATTCTGTATATCTTGATAAGGTTTGTGTTCCACCATGTGTACATTTCAAAACCTTTATACATTTCAAAACTTACTGAATTTTAGACTTTGAGATTTTAACTTTCGCCATATGTAAATTTTATTTTTTTTAAAAGAACTGATTGTAAATACTTACCTACAATCGATGATCTGCATATTGAACTATTGAAGGGTAAAATGTAAAGATATCTGCAACTTTCTTTGAAGCACATAAAAAAATAAGATTGATGCATGGGTAGATATAGGAATGGTTAAATGTGAGGTAAACACAGAACAATGTTTAAAAAATCCAGATACTGGGTATATGGGTATATACAGTAAAATTCTTCCATTGTTTCCACATGTATAAGATTTTTTTTTTTTTTTTTTGAGACAAGGGTCTCACTGTTGCCCCAGGCAGAGTGCCACGGCATCATAGCTTACAGCAATCTCAAACTCCTGGGCTCACGCAATCTACCCGCCTCGCCTTCCCAGAGTACTAGGATTACAGGGGTGAGCCTCTGCACTCAGCCTAAATATTTCAAAAAAATATAAAAACATTTTTGCTATACTCTAAATCATATGAAACCATCTTCACATAAAATATATTTACTTATACTGGACAATCAATAACTAGGTTCCTCTCTATTAACATTGGAAATTAGAATATCCTGTCCTTGTTTAATGAATACTTATTGATTAACCAAAATTTCAAAGATGTAAATACAGATTTACTTTTAATGGTATAGTGTGTACAATTTTCAAAAATTTACCATCTAATTCTTCTAATTCCAGCTGATGTGAAGATGCTTAGGCTTCATTTATTGAAGATGCAACCATAGCAAATTATAATATGTCCTATTTACACTTGAATTTCTATAATCAAATTAGTATATTATTTAGATATTTGAGGAGTTTAGTTTTCAAAGATCCCATTAAGTTGTAGAAAGTACAAGTAGTACTTAAAAGCTAAATAAATTCAGGCTCGGCGCCTGTGGCTCAACGGGCTAAGGCGCCAGCCGTGTACACCTGAGCTGGCGGGTTCGAATCCACCCCGGCCCGCCAAACAATGACGGCTGCAACCAAAAAAAAAAAAAAAAATGGCCAGGCGTTGTGGCGGGCGCCTGTAGTCCCAGCTACTTGGGAGGTGGAGGCAGGAGACTCGCTTGAGCCCAGGAATTGGAGGTTGCTGTGAGCTGTGGTTGTAGTGATGCCACGGCACTCTCTCCAGGGTGACAGCTTGAGGCTCTGTCTCAAAAAAAAAAAAAAAAAAAGCTAAATAAATTCAAAAACCTTTCTTTAAAAGGTTTTCTAGTTGTTAAAGAAACAACTGGATTTCTAGTTGTTAAATTCAGGCGCCTGCTACCTATCCTCATCCCACTGCAGTGTCCTCATCTCTAGGCATGTCACATTTCTCAAACTCTCTTTACTCCTTTAATAATCTGCCTTGCTTCTTCTCCATCACTTTTGTTATCTCTTCTTCTCCCTAGCTTTACTACTATCTAACTTGACTGATGGTTCCCCTTGGTTTTTTCTCTCATCCTCTTTAATTCTTGCTTACTTACCTACTTTCTGGTTATTCTTATCCCTTTCCATAATTTCAATTACAGTCTATAGTCTAGGAATTCCCACAGGTCTGGATGGAGTCATGGAAAATTTAACATTATTCACATTTCCACTTTCCTCCCCCAAACTTACTAATTTTCCTTTACAGTCATTCTCTGTATCCTGATGTAGGTTCTGCATCCTCAGATTTAATCAACTGAAAATTGAAAATATTTGGGAAAAAATACAAATAACAATATAATGAATAATTCACATTTTTAAAACAAAATGATATAATAACTATTTACATAGCATTGCATTATATTAGGTGTTATAAGTAATATTGAGATGATTTAAAGCATTGGAGGATATGTGCATTGGTTATATACGATTATCACATCATTTTATATAAAGAACTTGAATATCTGTAGATTTTGGTATCTCTGGGGGTCCTGGAACCAATCCTCCATGAATACCTAGGGGCAATGGTATTCTTGATCTCTTAATAAAGTTCAAGTTTGATCTAATTGCCCTGGGAAGTTTTGTCCACATCGATTCTTCATTCTATCCACAGTGCTTCATCTCACCCCTATACCTGCTCAGTTGTCTGGAATCCAGGTTCTTTTCTCCATTGCTGTTGTGTACTATCTCTCAACTGAATTATTCCTGTAACTTTCTAGAAATTCTCTATGCAACAGTAGACTAAGCCATCCTCTTCCCTATTATTAGAATCTTTTTTCCTATAATATCAACATCAACAATAATCCATTGGTCATGTCACCTTCCTTTATTAATCTCTATTAGTTTCATGTCGACTGTAAAATAAAATTCAAACTTTTTAGCCTAGCAAATAATTCTTTAGTTCCATTCACTATTGTAACTGAACATACCTTTCTATAACCACTATTCTCCAAACCAATACACTACTTTTCTCATAAATAGTAAAACTTTACATATCTTGCACCTTCTCTTAGAAAGTCAATCTCCACATACCTTCCTTTTGCCTCTTAGCCTGAGAAATAATGGCACTCAGATATAGTTGCTCTATACTAGTGTTTTTCAACCTTTTTTATCTCACAGCACACTTGAACTTATTAGTTAAACTTCCATGGCACACTTAAATTATGTTGATCAAAAAGAGTAAAAAAAGGAATTTATTTACTGTGCCTTGAACTTCTTTCAAAAATAATTTAATTCATAATCTTTACAAATTTCTGTAGCACACCTTAGATCCTCTCATGACACATCAGTTGAAATCACTGCTCTATACTCTGCTCTGCTTCTAAGACACGTTGTTCACATGTCCTTAGTAGCAGTTACCGTTTTAATTGGTACATCATGTCTGTAATTAAATCCCTGCTAGGGTAGTTACTTTACAAGTTATTAATCTTTTGAGTATTAAACTCATATTTAGCATGTCCATCAGTATCTAACTGAACAGTTGTTGAGATGTTAACCAAATGTACCACTCTCTTTTCTGTATTTAGTACTAGTATTTAAGAGAGACAAGTCAAATACATATCTAAATGTTAGCTGCAGTTTTAGTAGAGCTGAATTGGAGAACTCTCCTGAAATCTAGAGTTATCTAATAGCTGATAACAGCATTGGCGATGGCATGTATCATCTCTTCCGGATGTCTCTCATGACTAATGATCCTACCTCTGAAAGCTGATCCCAGGTCACTGTGAAAAATGAGGACAAAATTAAAGGAAAACGGTTATGAATATTTCTAAAATCTTTACTGCAGAAGAACCAATCACTGAATGTGTGCACATTATGTTGATAGGAATGCATTAGTCAAGCTTCGTTTATGGGTGTAAAATACATGGCTTTTTAAAATCTGAAATAGCCCTAAAAGTAAGTTTCTCTTTTTAACACTAACTAATGGTTGCCAATAAACAATTGGCTGCTTT
>CAUYRH010124425.1:0-11061 GCA_963574655.1 Perodicticus potto | reverse complement strand
AATTTCTGAGGGATCTGTTGTTATTTCGTCTTTACCATTTCTGATTGATGAAATTAGAGATTTTACTCTTTTTTTTTCCTGATTAGTGTAGCCAAAGATTTATCTATTTTATTGACCTTTTCGAAGAACCAACTTTTTGATTTATTGATCTGTTGTATAATTCTTTTGTTTTCAATTTCATTTAATTCTGCCCTGATTTTGGTTATTTCTTTTCTCGCAACCTCCAATTCTTGGGTTCAAGCAATCCTCTTGCCTCAGTTTTTCTATTTTTAGTAGAGATGGGGGGAAGGGAGACAGGAAGGAGGGTCTCACTTTTTACTCAGGCTGGTCTTAAACTCCTGAGCTCAAGCAATCCACCTACCTCAGCCTCCCAGAGTGCTGGGATTACAAGCCTGAGCCACCGTGCCCAGCTATCCCACAATTTCTCTAAAGCTATATTCTCTTAGTTCTTATCCCAATATTCAGTCATCTGTCCATTTGGACCATCCATTCAATTTAAAGTATTTTTCCTACCGTTGAGTCTTTGGCACAGAGTTCGGACAGCTCTCCCTGGATAAAGGCATTCGTCATCCTGGCCTCAAATAGTACCTCTGTGATAGTGACCTGAAAAATGTCCACGCTGGGCATTCTTTGTTGCATTTAACAAGCTGAGTGCCCCCTCTGCTTCCTCTTGGGAACCTCATTTTCCGTTTTCCACTTCTGCTGAGTAGCTCGCTCATTAAATTCATTCCTTCATCCATCACCCCCATGTGGCTGTGAAAGGCAAGGTTCTCCCGTCTCTGAGATGGGAAAAGAATAAACAAAAAAGAAGTTAAATCTTTCTGACTGTAGAAACAGGAGCAGATCCATGGGCATCTCGGAGAGGGATTAGGAAGAAGGAAACAGAAGGAAAGATGTTTCTTTTTTATCTCACAGCACACTTGAAACTGTAGTTAACTTCTGTGGCACTTAAATTATGTTGATCAGAAAAAGTGTAAAAAAAAATATATATATATATATATGTAACTGTGCTTTTACCTTCTTTCGAAAATAATTTAATTAATGATCTTTAAAAAGTTTCATAGCACACCAGTTGAAAGTCACTGGTCGAGAAGCAAGGATGGCAGAGAGGGCTGGTGGGCACTGTAATGGAAGACCAGGGCCTGTGTGTGGAAGCCGTGAAAAGAAAGTGTCCCTACGTGAGACATGGCCCAGACTTTAATGTGAAGTGTTTGCAAATTTTGTGGTTATTCCTGCTGCTGTTCCCAAAGTTTTGGTGACACCAGACTGGCATTCGCAGCTCTCCTGTAGTAACGGGTCCTATCCCGTCATTTCTAGGAAAGCCAGCACAGGCTAACATAGAGCTGGGACTGGTGGTTTGGAGGACAGCAGAGATGTCAGTGGCAGTGTGGAGAAAGCAAACCCTTTTGCTTTTGGATACGTTTGAGAAATAGGGGAGGGTGATCTAGATGCTGCTATTGTGATTCCTTAAGTCATTTTATTCTGATATTAAAGGAGGCCACAGGGCTACTTGAGTTATATGATATTCACATACAGGACATTGACCTACGACCTTCAGTGCCTGGTCTTCACAGATGTGAGAGCGCTCGAGGGGCCACTGAGGGTGTTCATGGTGCTTACTGCATGGTGTCCACCTTGCTTTTGGGCTCAGAGACTCTCATCTCAGACCCCCGCCCTCCTGTCTTAAGCTCTTTAAATGATGATGATGTGGAGATCCTCTTTCTCATGTGTCAGAAGTTTAATAAAAATAACACCGTATACCTTTATAGCATTTCATAGTCAACAAAACTCATTCACACACATTTAATTCTCACAACAGTCTTGGAAGGTATTTTTTTTAAACATTGATGTAACGTACCCAAAGAAAGGTATTATTATTCCCATTGCACAGACGAGGAAATTGTGGCATGAAAGGGTACAAGGATTGCTCGGCTTCACTTGTGTAGTATTTTCTTTTTTCTTTTTCTTTAAGATAGAGTCTCACTCTGTCACCCAGGCGAGAGTGAAGTGAGTCATTATAGCTCACAGCAACCTCAAACTCTTGAGCTCCAACAATCCACTTGCCTGAGTAGCTGGGACCACAGGTGCCCACCACCACACCTGACTACTTTTTCTATTTTTAGGAGAGATGGGGTCCTCTCTTGCTAAGGATAGTCTCAAACTCCTGGGCTTGAGCAATCCACCCCCCTTGGCCTCCCAGAGTGCTGGGATTACAAGAGGGAGCCCCTGTGCCCTGCCCTCATATACTGTCAGACAGAGGGATCATTGTAAGCCCACTGACCTCTGCTTCTCACCAGAGCCTGCCTTTCACAAGTCTGTGGTTACCTAGCATAGCAGTATGTTTCTTATGCATTTGATTTCTATAAAGCTAATTAAGGGATTTGTGCTCATATTGTTGACTATTTTTGAGGTTATTACATTAGTATTGGGAAAAAGTACAACCTTTATGAGAGTTTAAGGAATAGTAATAAACATTAGAAATGTGGAAATCTCATTAGAAATGCGGAAATCTCATTAGAAATGTGGAAATCTCACCTTATTAAATATTCATGTAAGTCAAGAGAGCTGAGGGGATAGAGGGAGAGCAACAAGGGTAATAAAAATAAAATAAAATAGAAGCTATGTCTCTTAGCAAAAGGTTGAGAACTATATAAAAAAACCATTAAGATTTTGATGGAAAGCATTAAAAATTTTCTCAAGTGTTCCATAAAGAGTTATTACATACCAAATACAAAGTACTGTGATATACTTATGGAAAGAGTCTGTCCTGCCATATATCAAATAAATACCAAACAAATAATTTCATGAGTATAGCCAATGTAAGTAGAGCATATATATTTTTTTGAGACCAGAGTCTCACTCTGTTGCCTTGGGTAGAGTGCCATGGTGTCATTGCTCACAACAACTTCAAATTCCTGGGCTCAAGCAATCCTCTTGTCTATCTGCCACAATGCCCTGCTAGTTTTTTCTATTTTTAGTAGAGATGAGGTCTTGCTGTTGCTCAGGCTGGTCTTGAACTCATGAGCTCAAGCGATCTACCTGCTTTGGCCTCCCAGAGTGCTAGGATTAAATGAGTGAGCCACTGTGCTGGCCCTAAAGCATTATTCTCCCCAAGACAGACTAAAGCTTTATATTCAAGGAAAAGCACGGAAGCAACAAAGGGATCGTGCTACAAGATTCATACTAGGCAGACGTCATCATTTGGCATGTCATCAAAATCATTTTGTATATCCTCCACTTTTCTTTGGAAGCCCTTAAATGTCAGAAGTGACAAAAAAGATAGTCAAGTCATTCAGGTGAGAGGCACAGGTGGCCATGTGCTGCTTCTCTCTCTGACTCCCAGGCAGAGGAGATGGACCATCCTTATCAACCATGCATTATAGCCAGGGCATCATTATTCTCAACACGATATTCACATATGCCCATTTCCAAGCAACTATTTGAGGCCAGCAGGGATAACTAGTGTACAAATATATCTTCATAATAAGTTTGAACTTTATGTCTTTCATCAGTCCATTTCCTAAGTTTACTAAAAATAACAAAATTAACTCATTTAATTTTCATTGACTTTCTTTTCTCCTTCCTCTCCTGGGAAGAAGTGCTCACGAGCTTCAAAGAGAAACATGCCTGGTTAGATTTACAAATTGAAGAGGATAAAACAATTAAGATCTGCCTCCAGAGAGGAGAATGTACAAGGGAGAAGAAGTCATCTGATTTAGTAAGAGGGATGACAAAGACCACATCCTCCTCGCTTACATTGTGTTAAAAATTAAGGAAACCTGAGAAAGCGTCTCTCTTTGTCACTCTTGGTAGAGTGCCATAGTATTATCATAGTTAACAGCAACCTCAAACTTTTGGGTACAAGTGGTCCTCTTGCCTCAGCCTCTCAAGTAGCTGGGACTACAGGTGCCCCCCACAGCATCTGGCTATTTTTTTTTTTTTTTGAGACAGAGCCTCAAGCTGTCACCCTGGGTAGAGTGCCATGGCATCACAGTTCACAGCAACCTCCAACTCCTGGGCTCAATCGAGTCTCCTGCCTCCGCCTCCCAAGTAGTTGAGACTACAGGTACCCACCACAACGCCTGGCCATTTTTTGGTTGCAGCCGTCATTGTTTGGCGGGCCGGGCTAGATTTGAACCCCCCAGCTCAGGTGTACGTGGCTGGCACCTTAGCTGCTGGAGCCACAGGCGCCAAGCCCATCTGGGTTTTTTTTTTTTTTTTGTTTTTTTTTTTGAGACATAGCCTCAAGCTGTCACCCTGGGTACAGTGCTGTGACATTACAGCTCACAGCAACCTCCAATTCCTGGGCTCAAGCGAGTCTCCTGCCTCTGCCTTCCACGTAGCTGGGACTATAGGCACCCGCCACTTTTTTTTTTTTTTTTTTTGTCACAGCCATCCTTGTTGTTTGGTGGGCTGGGCTGGATTTGAACCCGCCAGCTCAGGTGTACATGGCTGGCGCCTTAGCCGCTTGAGCCACCGGTGCTGAGCCCTGGGTATTTTTTTTTTTTAATATTTTTCTTTTTTCAAGAGAGACAGGGTCTTGCTCTTGCTTAGGCTGGTCTTGAACTCCAGAGCTCAGGTGATCCACCTATCTTGGCCTCCTAGAGTGCTTAGGATTACTAGGATTACAGGTGTGCGCCACCACGCGCAGCCTGTTTGAAACACTTCTAGGAGGGCAAAACAGTTTTCTGTTTCACAAATGCCTGTGCTAAAAGTGAATTCACTATTAAATAGGAAGCTCCTTGGTGTATTGAGAAAATTCAGGTTACACACAGTTCGAGGGGATATTTCTTTCTGTTGTTTAAGATTAACTATATTGGCTCAGTGCCTGTGGCTCAACGGGCTAAGGCTCCAGCCACGTACGCCTGAGCTGGCGGGTTTGAATCCAGCCCGGGCCCGCCAAACAACAATGACGGCTGCAACCAAAAACTGGCCGGGCGTTGTGGCAGGCACCTGTAGTCCCAGCTACTTGGGAGGCAGAGGCAAGAGACTCGCTTGAGCCCAGGAATTGGAGGTTACTGTGAGCTGTGATGCCACTGCACTCTATCCAGGGTGACAGCTTGAGGCTCTGTCTCAAAAAAAAAAAGAAAAAAAGATTATATCGGCTGGGCATGGTGGCTCACGCCTGTAGTCCCAGCGCTGTGGAAGGCCGAGGCGGGTGGATTTCCAGTGCTCACAGAGTTCGAGACCAGCATAAGCATGAGTGAGCCAGAGAAAAGACCCTGTCTCTACTACCAGGAAAGAACACCGCCAGGCGTTGTGGCGGGCGCCTGTAATCCCAGCTACTTGGGAGGCACCCGGCATGGGAATCGCTACAATGAAGGACAATGAAAACAAACAAACAAACAAACAAAAAACCAAGGAAACTAAGAAAAGTAAAAGCCAGCTGAAATTAAAAGCAAAAAAAAAAAAAAAAGATTAACTATATCTATAGCTCTGAACCAAGAGTACTTTTCCTGCTTGCGTTTCTAAGTATTTTTCAGGCCTTAATTAACCAGACAACACTGTATCTCTCATTTTCAGAAGGAGAAACTGAGGACCACAGAGAACCTGGAGAAAGTCAAGATTTCTGACCCCAGTTTTCTTCAATAAAAGATCTTTGTATAGGCTCAGCGCTTGTAGCTCAGCGGCTAGGGTGCCAGCTGCATACACCGAAGGTGGCAGGTTCGAGCCCAGGCCGGGCCTGCCAAACAACAATGACGACTACAACCAAAAAAATAGCCAGGCGTTGTGGCGGGCACCTGTAGTCCCAGCTACTTGGGAGGCTGAGGCAAGAAAATCATTTAAGCCTAAAAGTTGGAGGTTGCTGTGAGCTGTGACACCACAGCACTCTACCCAGGGCGACATAGTGAGACTCTGTCTCAAAAAAAACAGAAAAGAAAGAAAGATCTTTGTACATTTAGCAACACTGGCTGACAGGTGGGATTGCCATGAAAACGGTGCGTTATTAAAACAAGGCAGTGATACAACAACACACTATTTCTTTCTTTCTTTTTTTTTTCTTCAGCAGAATAGTTTTCATTTAATTGAAACAAACCATACCCATTGGATTAGGGGGAAAATAATGTTTAAATCTATTTTTTAAATACATAAGCCTCTGTCTTCTTGCTCAGCAAAGAGACGCCACCGGGTGGCTTGGCTGGATGTCTTTAAATGAGTGAAAAAGTATCTCGTAACTGAAACAGGAGGATGCGAGCATGCCAAGGTAGTGTGACATTTCAGCACCGGCCTGTGTCTGGCCACCTTTTCTGGGTCTGATCACTATCCACTGACAGCATTGTTTGCTATCTGAGGGCCTTTTGCCTCCCAGGAGAAGCTAGTGCTGTGCTCTGGGGAAGAAGCTGCCTTGGCAGCCACTTCCAGATGGTTCCTTGATGACCTAGTTCTTGCAAAAGTCAAACTGGGAGAGAACTGAGGCAAGACGTCCCAGGCTCCCCAAAGACGTCTGGAGGCTGGAGGAGCTCCTGCCCTTCAGATAGGGGACAGAAATGACCGGACCCACAACACAAGGCTGGTTTATGTGGTGTGTCCGCGTCAGGCAGCAAAGAGGCTGTTTCCCTCTTTATCCGTGGGAGGCTCAGCGTAGAACCTTCTGACCCTGCTCCTGTGAAGATTCTGTAGTCAATTACTACATTGAAGTCATTACTTCAATGAGCCAGGCCATTGAATTACGTCTTTCTTTTCTTCATTAGTGGAAAAAGACCGACAGGCTTGGCATCAAAGGATTCCGGGGTGGTGTTGCTGCTGTCATAGTGACTCAGTTCCTTTGTTACTAATAAGCTGGAACTGAGCCCCTGTGTGTGGGGTGTTACTGCTGCCTATAAACCCCTCAGACTCAAGTCCTACTCAGAAGCACTCAGTGGCTCCCCAGATTCGACCTCTCTAGCTCTGCCATCCTCTGTCTGGCCCCCACATTCCCACTCGCTCTGGTCCCTGCTCCCCTGACTCATCACTTGTGACTCTGTTGTGCTCTGAACACTTCCCGTGCTTTCCGCTCCAGGCTGGCCCAGGCTGTTCTCATCCTGTCTCACTAGAAATCTCGCTGGTCCTGAGGCTCAGCTTAAACGCACCTCCTTCATGAAGGTTCCCGAGTGTCCCCAGCTGCCTCTGCTGCCTCCTCCTCTGTCTTCTTAACAGCCTTGCAGTGTCCTGTCTGGTGGGGGGTTCTTTCTACACCAGCCCACTCAGCACCCACAGACCATCCAAAACTCTGTGATCTCTTTGAAGCAGGGGTCATGTGCTCATTCCCCTTAGGACCGGGAACAGTCACCGTTTAATTGGTGAAATAAAACCTCATCGGTATAGATGGGACTTCATTGGTGTGGATGGAAACCAGATCGAAGGGGGTAGAGAAGAGACTAAGGGGTTACTGATGGGGCTCAGGACATGCTGCCCCCAAATATGGCGGTCATCTACCTAGGACGCCCCCTCTTTGAGCTTCTCTCTGTTCTCCCCTGTAGACCCTCAGGTGGCAGGTGTCTTATCCTGTTCCCAGAGGAAAGGAATGTCACGCAGAGGTGCCAAGAAGTCGATCAAACAAGTTTTGTTGGGTTCCCCCAGTTTATTACCATTACATCGTACCCCTCTGTCCTTCTTCATAAAATGGCACAGATTTACCCATTTCTGTGGGTCTTTATTTCTGAAGGCTCCGCGTCACATAAAGCTTATGTTGAATAAATTTGGTTATGCTCTTCTGAGAAAAGCATCTCAGAATTTGTTGCAGCATCTCAGCCATAAACGTGGCGTGGGGGAGGAAAAAATATCTCCCCTAGAGGTATTCAGAAGGGAAGGCAGAGAGTGATGCAGGTAAGAGGGGGTGCAGGTTGGAGTGAAGACAGTTTTTCAGCAAGTCGGAAAGCTGGGAAGGAAACCGCAGGGCAAGGACACGACAGAAGATTCTGGAGAGAGAAATGCTAAGTTCTGAGTCACCGAGGGACCAAGATGATGCTCCTTCTGGGAGCCCACGGGAACTCAAGGGACCCCGTGGCCTGGAACACTCACATCTGCAAGGGAACGACAGAATAAATGGGTGTTCTCCCCCCAGACCACATGGTCCCTATTCCCAGAACAGCTCAGTCATAGTTTTAACCAGATACTGACAAAGGAAAACACCAGCGCGTCCAAGGCAGACAAGACTAGAGGATGTGGTTCCCAGTCAGTTCTGGGGACTGCCTGTTGAGGTGATCAGTGCTGCTCCGGCGACCCGTCAGGAGACCAAGGGGACCAGAGGACAGCACACATGCAAGGTGTTTCCCTGGGAGTCCACGTTCTCCAGCTCAAATAGATGAGCCTTTCGTGTATTTTAGGAGGTTCCAGAGAAGGAGATTGTACCGTTGTCCTTCTGGGGAATGGGAAAGGTAAGGATCCGTCCGTGAAATATGACAGGTGACTGGACACTGTTTTGGGAGGGCCCTGAAGAGAGGACGGCCCTGGGTCCCGCTTCTGCACGTGTGGATAGTGAAGGGACACTCCAGTTTCCTGCAGCCACTGAGAAGAGGTGATAAGAATATGTGGAATGGATCTCGTACTTTCCGGACTCTGAGAAGAGCCCAGTGTCAAGGGCGAGTGGGGGGGGCAAGAACCTCCTTTAATAGGGGGTGGGGCGAGCTCTGTGGTTCCCAGAATCCAGGTGTAGGGCGGGGGAGGGCAGGGCTGAAAGGCCTGTGTTGCCCCTCCGAGTGGCGCCCCGGGGTGACACAACTCCATGAATCCCTGCAGTGTGTGGGAGCAGAGAGCCGTGAGTAACTCAGCACACACCGGACTAAAGGCCGTTCTTTTGGAAAGGGACGCGACCCAGGTGATGAGAGGTGCAAGGGAGCCTGAAGGGTGGCCTCGCTCTCTGGCCGCCACCCGGCTCCCGTCACCCCCAGGATCAGCCAGAGGAGGAAATGGGGACTGCGGCGTTGATTGCTGTGTTGGGGGTGTCTTTATTTCCCCTTTAATTCTGAAATGCTTTCATCGACAGCCTTGCACAGGTTGGTGGCTCTTCACCTGGGTCTCGTGCTGCCCAGGAAGTCCCAGAGTCCACATCACCAAAGAGGCCCGATCTGGACTCAGGTTTCCGGGGTGCAGCTCAAGCTGCCCACACAGAACTCAGTTCTAATTCTCATAAATGAACCAACTCTTGAGCTGCCTGAGGGGTTGGCCTCCATTTAAATCCTGCCGGCATCCTGCCTGATGTTTTTCAGGAGGACTTTGAGCTAGAAAGTTCTGCCTCAGGCAAACCTGACTTTGAATCAGGTAAGTGAGAAATGGATTTAGGGACGGTGTGTCAGGAGAGGCGTTTAGAGGAGGCTCTGTCTAGCCAGGTAGCATTATGAGCTGACTCGTGCCCCCGCCCCCAAGTTCGTATGTGGTGTCCTAACACCCAGTGCCTGAGAGCGTGGCTGTCCTTGCAGAGAGGGTCTTTTTTTTTTTTTTTGTAAAGTTTTTGGCCTGGAGCGGGTTTGAACCCACCACCCCTGGTATATGGGGCCGGCGCCCTACTCCTTGAGCCATAGGCGCCACCCCAGAGAGAGTCTTTCAAGAGGTAACTTAAAATGAGGATATGAGGGTGTCCTTGATCCAATCTGACTGGTGGTCTTATCAGAGGAGACTGGGACACAGACAGACACTGGGGGGCACCCACGTGAAGACATAAGGGGAAGGTGGCCATCTGCAAGCCAAACAGGGAGTCCTCGGAAGAAACCAACCCTGTGGACACCTTGGCCTTGACTTCCAGACTCCAGAACTGTGAGAAAATGGATGTCTGTTGCTTAAGCCAATGAGTTTGTGGCACTTTGTGGTAGCAGCCCCAGCATTTTAACGCAGGAGAAGTATGCGGAGGTGCACCTGTTGGGGTCCTGGAACTGCGACAAGGGTGCTGAGTGATGCCCTGAACCAGCAGGGGGATAAGCAGGCTGTTCCCGATGAGGGGAAGGGCTCAGAGGGTGGGAATTAAAGGAATTGTAAGGAAGGCCTGACGCAGGTGCTGTCCCCAGCCAGCCAGACTCTGCTCTCCCTGCCGGATCCCCTACCCTGCTTGCCCTTCTCTGTCTTTTCATCGCTGCCCAACTTTGGGCTTTGACCACACAGGATCTTAGGTCTCTCAGGAACACAGGCGACTTATTAGGGCACCCCTGCAGGTGGATGTATACCTGTCCTCCCTCCCCCGTAGTCTACCAATGGAGTTTCAGAATGGTGGTGGCAGAGAAAGGATGTCAGGTAAAGGCCTTCCCTAAGTAGCCTTCAGATTATATCACTTTGGGGACTGCCTGCTCCGTCTACTCTTAAGTGGCCATGAAGAAGTAAAAAATTTAAAAGGCAAAAAATAAAAAAAAAATAAAAAATACACACACACACATATATATATGGGACACTGGGTTTACAAATTGAACAAGATCCCCCGATAGCACTCATATGCCAGGCTCAGATCTTGATTCTTCTTTCTGATTCTGGAACTTTGAAACAATTAACAGCCCAGTCTTTAATAACAGTGGGCTACTACTGGAAGTTCTGCTGCTGAGTGACTTTGTTCCCATAAGTGATATTTTGCTACTTTGTGTGTCTTGTTTTTGTTTTTTGTTTTTGGCTGGGGCTGGATTTGAACCTGCCACCTCTGGTATATGGGGCCACCGCCCTACTCCTTTGAGCCACAGGCGCCACCGTCTACTTTGTGTCTTGATTTCTCCGGGTGCAAAACCGTCCTTATTCTACTCACTGCCTCTGTGCTCAAAATGCTGTCAGGAGCATCCAAGCTAAAAAAAGGTCCAGTTCTTAGTAAGTACTGGATACGTAGTTAGGACCCACACACTTCTTGTTAGTGGATAATAAAATGACCTGAGACTTAAGTACTTTTATTACAGGGATTTCTAATTGCTTTTTATGAAGAAACACTCATTTTGCTTATTAAATTGTTATGATTTTTTCTTTTTTTCGTTTTTTTTTTTTTTTTTTGAGACAGAGCCTCAAGCTGTCACCCTGGATAGAGTGCTGTGGCATCACAGCTCACAGCGACCTCCAATTCCTGGGCTCAAGCAAGTCTCCTGCCTCCGCCTCCCAAGTAGCTGGGACTACAGGTGC
>CAUYRH010124424.1:0-16210 GCA_963574655.1 Perodicticus potto | reverse complement strand
CCAAACAACAATGACGGCTGCAACCAAAAAATGGCTGGGTGTTGTGGCGGGTGCCTGTAGTCCCAGCTACTTGGGAGGTCGATACAGGAGAATCGCTTGAGCCCAGGAATTGGAGGTTGCTGTGAACTGTGTGACACGAATCAGGCTCGGAGCCTGTAGCACAGTGGTTACAGTGCCAGCCATATACACCGAGGCTGGTGGGTTCAAACCCAGCCTGCGCCAGCTAAACAACAATTATGGCAACTACAACAAAAAATAGCTGGGTGTTGTGGCGGGTGCCTGTAGTCCCAGGTACCTCTGAGACTGAGGCAAGAGAATTGCTTAAGCCCAAGAATTAGAGGTTGCTGTGAGCTATGAGACTATGGTACTCTACTGAGGGTGACATAGTGAGACTGTCTCAAATAAATAAATAAATAAATAATTAAAGTATCACAATATGGCATTAGTCCTGGCACTCAAAATGCAGTGATGTTGTAACTGCATCCCTGTGATTTGTAGTGTGCCAGGCATCAGCGAGAGTGCCACTTAAGGTCTGTGGCAACTGCTCACTCATGCTTTTATATTGTGAAAACAGCTATAGATAATGCACAATTCAACAAGCATGCATGTATTCTAATAAAATCATATTTATGAACACTGAAATTTGAATTTTTGAATAATCGTTACATATATAATATGTCACAAATTGTTCCTTTAATAGTCTTCTCAGTGAACATGTGCAGCATGCAATGCATGGAAGTGATTAATCTACAATGTAATGACATGCCAAAAGGGAAAAGAAGAATCAGAAACAATTCTATAAACGGTTTACAAGTGAGGAATATACTCAGGGCAATACATGCCCTGCATGTTGGTTCATACCTGTAGTTCTACCATTCTGAGAATCAGAGGCAGGAGGATTGCTTGAGCTCAGGAATTTGAGACCAGCTTGAGCATGAGGAGACCTTGTCTCTACAAAAAACAGAAAAATTATTCCGGTGTGGTGGTGCATGCCTATAGTCCCAGTTACTCAGGCTGAGGCAGAAGGATCACTTGAGTTCTTCCTCAAAGCTATGTTCCTCCTCAGGAGTTTGAGACCAGCCTGAGTAAGAGGAGACTTCGTCTCTACAAAAAAATAGAAAAAATTAGCCGGGCATGATAGTGCATGCCTGTAGTCCCAGTTACTTGGGAAGCTGAGGCAGGAGGATTGCTTGAGCCCCCAGGAGTTTGAGGTTGCTGTGAGCTGAGATGAAGCCACTGTACTCCAGCCCCAGCAACAGAGGACCCCATCTCAAAAATAAATAAAGAAAAATATAAAACACGTAAGATTTTTCCTAGCTCACAGTCTGTACAAAATGGGACAGGTTTGTTTCCCACCTTCTGGTCTTTGCTCTGAGTTTCCTATTAAACCATTCTCTACTTTTTCCATAATTATTTCTAAAATGTAAATCTGGACATAATTACTCCAGTGCTTTTGCCTTTTCATTGGCTCCTCATTACCACAGCTGTGATCTTACTGTGGCCAGTTTATACCATAGGGAGTACTTAAAAAAATTAGGATGTTAAGAGAAAATACTAGCATTTCTGTTTACATTACTTATACCTAGAAAAAGAAGAAATTTTATAGTGTATAGTATATATGTATAAATTATGATAAAACATTTTGGAGAAGGAATTAGTCCCAGATTAAAATCTTGCTCCTGTTTTTGCTTACGGATCTGTATGTTAATATAGCTCAGTCCTTTCACTAACAAACTATGCTATTTGTAGTTCCACTAACTTGCCATTTGTTTTTAGTGCCTCTGGGTGTTTGCCTATTGTGGGCCCATAAGTCAGAGGAACACTGGACAGGTTTGAAAGGACTCAAAACCTTACTTAAAGTAGCCCTATCTCATATACAAACTAGAATCTAACACTTCTCCCCCTGTGCAACCACTGCCTTTTACATTCTTCTGGCATTTCTTTTGCAAAACCTTATTGCAGGTGTATATTTTTAAATATGTCTGTCAATGATATGATGGAGTCTTTGAGAACAGGATTTTTAAAAATTCATTTTTGTGGGCCAGGTGCAGTGGCTCACGTCTGTAATCCCAGTACTCTGGGAGGCTGAGGTGGGTGGATTTCTGAGCTCAGGAGTTCAAGACCAGCTGGAGGTGGAGTGAGACCTCATCTCTAAAAATAGCTGGTCATTGTGGCAGGCGCCTGGAGTCCCAGCCACTCTGGAGGCTGAGGCAAGTGGATCACTTGAGCCCAAGAGTTTCAGGTTGGTGTGAACTATGATATCACAGCACTGTACTGAGGGTGACAAAGTGAGACTCTGTCTCATACAAAAAAAAAAAATTCATTTTTAATGTCCCTAAAAAGTGAGGGAGTTCCAGACACAGTGGGGAACCTCAGATTTTTTTTTTTAAAACTCTATAGTGGTGTTGAACCTCAGATTTCTTTATACTTCATTAGAGGACTTTTATGATTTGTTCTCCTACAACGTGTAATGCCAAATAAAGTATGTAACCTTATCAAGTAGCAGCAGTGAACATGAACAGGGTATTAGATCCCAAACATTGCATTCTTTCTGTTCAGGTCACTGTAAAATGAACACAAATACACTTTTTTAGGTATTAGTGTCATTCAAGGATGTGGCTGTGGGCTTTAACCAGGAGGAGTGGCAGCACCTGGACCCTAATCAGAGGGCACTGTATAGGGACGTGATGCTGGAGAACTACCACCACCTCGTCGCAGTGGGTAAGGATTGTGTTTCATGTAGTCCCAAATAGCATTTCTTTTTTCTTTTTCTTTTTTTTTTGAGACAGAGCCTCAAGCTGTCACCCTGGATAGAGTGCCGTGGCATCACAGCTCACAGCAACCTCCAATTCCTGGGCTCAAGCAAGTCTCCTGCCTCCGCCTCCCAAGTAGCTGGGACTACAGGCGCCCGCCACATCGCCCGGCCATTGTTTTTTTTTTTTTGGTTGCAGCCATCATTGTCGTTTGGCCGCGCGGGCTGGATTTGAACCCGCCAGCTCAGGTGTACGTGGCTGGCGCCTTAGCCCGTTGAGCCACAGGCACCGAGCCAGAAGATAGAGGTTTTATAAACTCATCTTTTGCTCTGTCACTTACTCATTATTTCAAGTTATTTTTTGGTTGTTTCTCTTGGATTTTCTTGATAGACCATCATATTATCTACAAATTAGGACCATTCTGTGGTCTGCTTTCCAAACACTTAAGACTCATTCCGATTTCATGCCTTATTGTATTGGCCAGTATTTTAAAAATATTACAGTGGAGAAGGTTGGGGGAAAATGTCTGTATCTCAGCAAGAAGTACCACGACACCCACATGTGGCACCGCCTGACACAGTAGCTGGCACACAGTTAGTTACCACCTGACAAAAATCAGCTCCTGCTGTTCATCATGTCAAAGAAGGAGCCGTCATTCCCTGGTTACAAAAAGAGTTCTTTCTGAAAGACTGAATACTTAATTCGTGTCCTTTACTTCATTGACTGATAAATAGCTTAATTTCCTATACTTATACTTGGTTTATATATATATATAGAACCATTTTGTATGATTAAATGAACTCTTAAGTATAATATTTTTATTGCATTTGAATTTTATTTAAGATTTTTACATACATATTCATAGGTGAGACTTATTTATATGATTTTGATCATGTTATGGTTTAAGAGTCATGTAGGTTTTATAAAACACCCTGGAGCCTTTTATTAGCATCAGCATCATCGGATTTGGGCAATATTCAAAAAAATGTTGGTAAAACCACTTTTCCTCAGAGCCATTTATGGAGATTATTCTTTCACATGTACTTCAATTTCTTCTTTAATATTGACTTCATCCTGCTTTCTCTCTCTTCCTATGTCACTTTTGGTGAGTTCTGATATAAAATTTTCGGAGAACAATCTGTGTGTTGAGATTTTCAAGTTTTCGGGCTATAATCAAGCATAGTGTTCTATAACTGTAAGGTTCCTCTTTTATTCTGGCTGTCTTCCTTCTTTCATTCCTGACTTTGTGGAGGCCAGGATCCAGTGGGAAATAGATGCCACATTGAAAGGGGATGACAGAGACAGGGCAGCAAAGTGCACTAGGGCTGGCAACCAGGGGAGCCATTTGCTCCCCTGCATGGAAATGCAGGGTGCAAAGCCACGTCACGGGGCCTGGCAGGTCTACAGCTAGCTGAGGACCAGCTGACTTGAGCAGTGGTCTGCAGCAGGCAGGTGGCATCAGGGAACAAATACTCAAATCCCCCCGTCTTCTCGCCCTGTCGATGCCTTCCATTGGCCAAACCTGGGTGAAGCAGCCACGGAGGTCAGTTTTCAAAACCCAGGGCAGGTGAAAGGGAGAGAGTGGAGCTAGCTGGGGCTGGAGGAGGCCCAAAGGTCTGCTCTCTTGCAATTTGTCTCTTTCCTTTATTTGCCAGAAGTCTGTGCATTTATTTGTCTGCTTTTCAAGTCTCAGGCTCCTAGGTTGGTTGACCCATTCTGCTTTTGGTATTTATATTTTGAAAAATTAGCTCTATCCTTTCCGAACACCCTGACTGCATATGTCTGAGCGCTGAGATCTGTGTTGTATATTTCTCTTGTTCCTTCTCATTTTAAAATCCCTTTATATTTTTCCTCTGTGCCACTTTCTCCAGTTTTTCTTCTTCCTGGTTAACTTTCTCTAGTCTATAAGCTGCTGTTTCCTGCCTCTGCAGTGTGCTTAATTCTGCCCGTAAACCTCCTGTTGTTCACTTCTGATCAGTTTTATTTATCTCAGTTTGCTCAGTTTTCACAATAGATTCTTCCAGTTTCAGGGAGGCGGGTTCTCTTAGATCTTATCCAAGTTCGCAGATCAGACCGCTCCAGAATGTTGCAGCTTTTTTTTTTTTTTTGAGACAGAGCCTCAAGCTGTCACCCTGGGTAGAGTGCTGTGGCATCACAGCTCACAGCAACCTCCAATTCCTGGGCTCAAGAGAGTCTCTTGCCTCTGCCTCCCAAGTAGTTGGGACTACAGGCGCCTGCCACAACGCCCGGCCATTTTTTGGTTGCAGCCGTCATTGTTTGGCAGGCCTGGGCTGGATTCGAACCCACCAGCTCAGGTGTACATGGCTGGCACCTTAGCCTGTTGAGCCACAGGCGCCGAGCCCAGAATGTTGCAGTTTTTGTTTTTAAAGTCATGGATTACATTTAAGATAAAGTAAGTCCTTAGATCCCCTGGAATCTTTAGAAAAATGGTGCCTACTGTTTGAGGGGTAATGTGTTTCACAGATCTGGTGATTTTTCTTTTCTGATAAAGAACTGCCAAGAAAAATCAGATCAGGTTCATTTGAAGATGGGAGTGGGTTTCTGCCCAAATCCTCTCTCTCCCCAAGCAGAAAAGGGGTGGTGTGGAGGAGGGGCATGGAGATCCCAATCCAAGACCCAGCCTATGTGGGACAAGCAGTGCGGGTGTGGTGTGCTGTGCAGAGTGGGGGCTCCCCACCAAAGGTCCCATACCCGGCTGTCTGCTTCATGTAGCTGATGGACAAGGAGTGACCCACTGGACTCCCGAGCTGTTCGCTGATGGGGAGCAGAGAGCACAGCGGGATCCCAGCATCACTCTACCAGGCTCACCCCTGCCTCACCCCTGCCTCACACCTCCCGGCCACTGGACCATCTCTCCTTGCTCTCCCTTCCAGAGGGCCCCAAGTTAGCAACTAATGACCTCTTTTCATTCATCAGTTTCAGCATTCTCTGGGCTGGAGCCGTCGAGGGTTGGAGTGCTGATGGCAAATGCCTTAGCTTCCCAGGGCCACTATATATCTTCTCTCATTTCTATCTTGGTCCGCATGGCTTTTTTGAAGGCGGAGTTTCTAGCTCTCTTCCACCCCATCTTGTCCAGAAGTCTGTCCCTACCTCACTTAACCAAGAAAAGGAGAAAACACATACAAACAACATCAGAAATTGGAAATGTTATATAAGGAGAGTCCCAAAGGGATTTGAAAACAATTGCAGGAGCCAGAAAGCAGAGTGAAACAGAAAGGCTAACGAGGGTCTTGCATTACAGAGCTTGCTGTCTCTGTCTCCCTGCAGAGCTCACCACAGTAAAGGATGTTTCTGGCCGTGGTTGTCAGTATTGATCTGGCTGGGAATGGTCATGCAGAAATAGTACTATTTATCTGAAAGGATGAATAAAGAAAGCACTGTGATGATGCTTCCTCCTCCTTGCATTTGCTGGTCTCTCAGACTGAAGTAAAACTTCTTGTGCTACACCAGGTTGACCTGATCTGGGAATGCCCTTCTGCTGGCAGGCAACTTCCCGCTCTTCTTGTCTGGTGCCCATGGTGGGGGGGGAACACCCCTCGGAGTCCCAAGGGAAACGTAAGCTCTCTTTGCTTGAGAATGAGACATTCTCATTTCATGGCAGAAGGAGATACTGCAGGGCCTGGTGCTGTCCCGGCCTGCACCTCCAACGGGTATAGTCCTGGTCCCTTGCTCTGAAATGCAACCAGTCACCAAAAGGGTCTCGGGGGGGGGGGGCATGGACCCTAAAGAGCAGTGAGTGTGTTGTGATTATGTTCCAGCACTATAGTTGTCAGACACTATTTAGTTGTGGACTCTTTGCTTTAAGCATTTTGCATGTAAGAGTGCCTGTGTGTGTGTGTATGTATACGTATATCTATATATGCATGCCTGTGCATAAGTGTGTCTACATGTAGAACTAGGGGAGGGTGCTGGAGGATGGGGGGCCGAGTGGGTGCCCTCTCCCACCTCCCTGCAGAGCCCCCCCAGCCCCACACGGATGCAGGTTGGAACTGAGGCTTGCCCGATGGGTTGCGGGCAGCAAGGGTGGTGGTGGTAATGGGGCTGCCTGTTTTCCTGGAAGATCAAAACTGATCCAGCTCCAGGGCCAGCGTGTCCAGCCCCGTGCACTGGCAATGCAGGGCCACTAACATCTGCTGAGATGTTTCTGTCTAAGGGGAAAGCATCATCTCTTCCTATTTTACTAGATTTGAATTTTGGTCTGTTTTAGTAATGTAGAACTGTTTCTTTTTTCAGCGTTTCTGGAACATCTTTGAAAAAGGCATAAAGCCTTGTTGCCACACCTGATTAAACCAAAGGGGCTTTTCTCTTCTGTGCAGCTGGCTCTGTCTCTCTCTTTGTGACTCTGTGTGCTTTCTTTCTGTCTACAAGCTGAACTCGTCCCTAAATTAGCTGCCCTCAGCCAAATGAGGGGCTGTTCTCACCCTTGCCTCATTTGCATGCCTACAGGAGGAAATGTCACAAGAACAGAGCATTGAGAGATAAGGCCAGAGCTGTCCTCAGCCCTCCAGTGCTCTTACCTCTCAGAGCTCTGGCAAGCTCTGCCGGGCGGGGGAAGAGGGTTGAGGTCGGCTGGGGCCGTCTCCAGTGCCAGGCTAGCGTGGTAGCAAACAGGCTCTGGAGATAGGGCAGGGAGCGGAAAGATGGAAACTAAAGTGGTAGAGAACAAGAACGTTCCTATGGGAAATAAAGAGACGTGTGGTAGTGAAATTACCCAAAACATCATCCAAAATTTTCTTTATGCATCCATCCATCAAAAGCCATAAAATAAAATATTGTAAAATTGGCCTCATAAAATCGCAAAACTTCTACCCAGTGAAAGGAAAGAAAACAGTTGACAATAATTCCAAAATACATTGTATCCTATATCAGAGTCTTATACATAAATAAGCAAAGAAAAGATACCCAAAAAATTAAGCCAAAGACATAAAAAGAAATTCAAATTCACAGAAAAAGAAATACAAATAACTAAACATGAGAACATGTTGAAGAACCTTTCTCATAAAGAAAGGCAAATTAAAGCAAGCTATCATTTTCACCTCTTCCATTTGCAAAGATTAAAATGTCTGATAACAGCCAGTTGGCAGGGCGTGGGGAAATAGATGCTTTCATATCCGGTGAGCAGGAAAAAAAAAAAGGCCACAAGCTCATTGAAAGGGAGTTTGTGATCTCTATCAAGACAGAAATGACCAGGTCTTTGAGCCTCACAACCTCCTTCAACGACTATGGTCACTAACAGTGTCAACACTTGTACAACACATGATGAAAATGCTAGTAAATCATCTCCCACTAGACTTAGAAAGACCTCTAAGATTTTTTCTTTTTCTTCTTCTTTTTCAGAAGAAGGTATTTGGTGTGATGTTATTTATTTGTATGTTAAATACGATGTTATTCGTATTTTAAAAGATATGTGTACATAGGGGTATACTTGGTGTGATATTATTTTTATGTTAAAAGATATGTGTACATTGGGGTATATTTAAAATTTTTGAAATGATTTACAAACAAGAGTAGGAAATCCAAGAAGTGGGGTTCATGGGAGGGGGAAAGAGAGAAGAGAGTTTCATTTTTCATTTTATATCTTTCTGTGTGGTTTTAATTTTTTTTGATTAGTGTAGAGTTTTAAAAATCTAGTTAAACAATAGCATGTGTAAGGGCTCCGTGAAGAGCTTGGTACCTGGGAGGGCTCAGTAGAGCTCCGATAACGTGATGGCTGGGGGCAGAGTAAGGCTCCTGTCTGGGGGGCTCAGGCTTTCAAGGCTCATAAGAGCCTCCAGTGGAAGAAATGCAACAAGATGCTGTTGGGCCAGAGAATCGACCAGCAACTTTAAGAGAATAAGATCTAAATAACCTCCGGACTCCTGACAGCTCTTGGCTGGCTGGGACTACCCACAGGCGATCCCTTGTTCCAAGGGTCTCAGACATGATAACACCCCCTTCCTCTAAGGGGTTTTAGGAAAGTCAAAAGTACCTCTTCCTTCTTACTTGGGATTTTGAAGCAAAAGAAGGTGGAGCTTCCAGAAAGACAAGGGAATCTGGGATTCCTAGCATAGCCCCAGGCTCACTCACCCTCCTGGGAGAATAACCCCATGGGTCAAAGTGTCCAAGGAGAGAAAGCTACATAGGGGATGGCACAGAGCTCGGAGGGAGGGAGGCACTTAGCAAGCCTTGCCTTGGCCAGAATGGCCCAGTGGTTATGCCTGAGGCCCTTTCAGCTGCTGCCACCTTGCTCAGCCCCACTGGATCTGGGTTCTTCTGTGAACACCCTCTCTTCCTTGCTCATTCTCTTGGCCAACATGGCAGCCCCAGGGCAGAGGAAGCCCTTCCAGACATCTTCCTTAGCTCAGACCCTGTGGCTGAAGTGTCCCCACCCAAGTGATCCCACCTGCATTTTCCTGAGGCTCCTTGAGTGCTGAGGGGTGGGTGAACTGCGGTGTCTCAGTCCAGGGCTGCTGGGTGGCAGGGCTCATCTCCATCCCAGAGAACGGTTTCTGCTCCAAGCTCTAAAGACTTTGTGCCGAGATTCCCTGGGCCATGTCAGGAGGTCTTGTTAATGAGGAAACTGGATTTTCCTGCCCGGTTCCTGCGTGGGTTCTAATGAAGTCTTTGATCTATTTCAGATACCGAAACTGCGTTTACACCTACAGAATTCTGCCCAACGAAGATGATAAATTCACTGTGCAGGTAAGTGTTGTATAAACCTCGACATCTGAACCCCACTTCAGCCTGTACTGGCAGAGAAAGAGTGGGAAAGAGGCAGATGGAAGCACATGTCCCAGTGGCCCAGACACAAGGCCTGGCCGAAGTCCAGGAGGGTGGCCTGTGGGTGGACTGTGACCTGACCTTCCAAAGTGACCATGCTCTGCGACATGATGAAACGGACACCCCAGAGGTTGTTTGTGTCTGTGGGTGTGAGGAGGAAGCCAGGGTGAGGAAGACTGTTGGGAGATGAAGGACAAGCAGGTGTAGGTGGCTGTGGCTTGGTGGATTATTGTCTTCAGTGCCCTTGAACAAGTGAGAGGAAGTGGCCCCGGAAGGAGAGAAGGGAGGCGAACTTGCGGGAGAACAGACCCTGTTTTCTGCCAGATAAGAAGATTAGGATGGAACGGTGCTTTTCAGTTTGCTGAGGTCTCTTCCGTCCAAGGCCGATGCTCCTGGCATCTGATTTCACCACATAAACCTAAATGTGCAAAACTTACAGGTAAATTTAAATGCAGTTAAAGAAAAACCACGCCAATCATAGTTTGTATAGCACAGTGTTCTTCAACCTTTTTTTTTTATCTCCTAGCACACTTGAATCTATAGTTAAACTTCCACGGTACACTTAAATTATGTTGATCAAAAAGAGTGAAAAAAGAATATACTTAACTGTGTTTTGAACTTCTCTCAAAATAATTTAATTAATGATCTTTAAAAATTTTTGCAGCAAAAGTGGAGCACAGTGGCTCATGCCTATAATCCTAGCACTTTGGGAGGTTGAGGCAGGTGGAGTGCTTGAGCTCAGGAGTTCAAGACCAGCCTGAGCAAGAGTGAGACCCATTTCTATAAACAGCGGGGCATTATAGTGGGTGCCTGTAGTCCCAGCTACTTGGGAGGCTGAGGCAGGAGGATTACTTAAGCCCAAGAGTTTGAGGTTGCTGTGAGGTATGACACCACAACACTCTACTGAGGGCAACAAAGTGAGACTCTGTCTGAAAAAAAGAAAAGTTTTTCGCAGCACGTCGGTTGAAAATCACTGGTGTAACAAATGCTTTGTTTGATCACAGTATATGACGATGACAAGAAGACAGTGACGTGCAAGGCAGGGAAGCTATTTTTATTTGGCTACATTAAGAGAACGAGGGGTATCTCTGGGAGGCCAAGATAGGTGGATCACTTGAGCTCAGGAATTTGAGACCAGCCTGAGCAACAGAGAAACTCCGTCTCTAAAAAAAAAAGTAGCTGGGGCGGTGGTGCCTGTGGCTCAGTCAGTAGGGCACCAGCCCCATATACCAAGGTTGGCAGGTTCAAACCTGGCCTGGCCAAACTACAACAAAAAATAGCTGAGCGTATGGTGGGCACCTGTAGTCTCAGCTACTCAGGAGGCTGAGGCAAGAGAATCACCTAAGCCCAAGAGCTGGAGGATGCTGTGAGCTGTGACACCACAGCACTCTACCGAGGGCGACAAAATGGGACTGTCTCTAAAAAAAAAAAAAAAGTAGCTGGGTGCAGCAGCAGGTGCCTGTAGTCCCAGCTACTTGGGAGGCTGAGGCAAGGGGATCACTTGAGCCCAAGAGTTTGAGGTTGCTGTGAGTTATGATGCCACAGTACTCTACCAAAGACAACAAAGTGAGACTCTGTCTGAAAAAAAAAAGAACAAAGGGTGGGAGGATCAAAGCAGGTGGCATTTCAATGTCCTTCGCTGAGGATGGAGTATGTGTGCTCATGTCATGCTCAGTCCTCAGGGACAATGGCAGGAGGCACAGTGACAGGTGGAGTGCCCTGTCTGAGCAGAACACCTGAATGACAGGGTTTGGGCAACATGTCACAGAGAAATGATGATGGGTCTGTGGAAAGAAGGTGGGTGTGGGGAGGGCAGGGCACAGGCACCTCCTCCAGACCTTGAAGGGAACGAGTCACTGTGCAGAACCAGGAGGCAGCTGGACTCAAGGGGCAAGGCAACACGTGGGTTCCTGGGGCAAAACTCACCAGAAGTGGTCAGGAGGACAGCAGAATGCCTCTGAAGAAGACCCTTTGAGGAGCTCCAAGGCATCACTTCAACAAGCCACCCATCCAAAGGGAGCCTCTACGGGGAGTGCTTGAGCCAAGTGAGGGGGCCGTGGGGCTACCTGCCTGGGGTCTGCAGCTGCAGAGCTTCCCCTGGAGACGCAGGTGTGGGCTATGGCAGAATCGTTCCGCGCCGTAGAGGTCAGGCTGAGTGGTGGCTTCTTCCATGCTAGCACCCAAAGTGCAGCCATTGGAAGGATTTTGGCTAGTCTAGGACGCCTGCGTGTCTGGCCTGGTTCTTGGTGGAAGTCACCGAGGGCAGGTGTCGGCTCCCCTGGTGGAAGACCCTCCTTTCAGATGTTTGCCAACAGCCCGTTTGCCCCTTTGGGCTCCTCACCTGTCAGGGCCGTGGTGGGCCGAAGGAGGCCAGCCGGGGTGGGCAGTGGCGTCCTCTGTGCACCCTACGTCGTTTTCAGGACCAGGCCTGTGCGCGCTCCTGGTTGGGCGTCCCTGAGAGGCCGTTTGCTGAGAGGAGTCTAACCTCTCTTGAGTTAAAAGCTGGTTGACGCTTTTGATCTTTTTTCCACTTGTGGTTTCTTCTGTTCCTTCAAAGTACGACTGGGAAAGATGCGCCTTTGTGGCTTCTCATCAGGGTTTGCACCCGCGACCGAGCCGCCAGTCTGCCCTCTCTCACCGTCACACTCCTGCCACCCTGAAAACTGCTGCCTGCCTTACAGCAGCTTCAAAACCCAGGGCCCCCTTGGGTTTGGGGGTGACTCTGGGCAGATGCGCGGAGCAGGTAGGGAAGGGCGCTCGAGGCCCTGCACCCAGGGTCTGCCGTGACTCCGCTCCCCTCTGAGTCTCTCTTCCCCTCCCAGCGGGCTCTCTTCTCACTTCCCAGGCTCAACAGGGAATCTGACAGGCTTAGCTCCAGGAGGCTTTTTCTGCACGTGCCACTCAGGGGCCACCAGTCCCAGTGTCTGTGTGAACAGGCTGTCTTGGAGCACCCTTTGGAGATGGTGGCAGAGTCATGAGGGCATAGCGTGGCCATCTATGGACTGCACTCAGCCAGGGTGATGAGCGGGCCATGTTTGTATGAGTGGTTTGGTTCTACTGGGCATAGCTGCTCCCAGCCCAGGCACTGGGTCTGTGACCTCCTCCGTGGCCAACACCAGATGACCAGTACAGGGAGCTGTGGGCCTAGGTGGCCTGGGGAAGTTTCCAGATTTAAGGATATCAAATTACAGCCCCCCTCCCAACAAAATGAGCTCAGATGTCAGCTCACACCCAATTACGCCAAGTCGGAGATCTTCCGAGGGAACTTCAGCAGTTATTGATCGCTGCTTATTTTAACTCGAGTTCCTCTTTTCTTGTAGAGACAAAACCTCACACTCTTTTCTGAGCTTAGCCACAGTTTCTAAATAACTCATGCCTGACACCTGAGTCTGTTCGGTGCCACCCAAGGATGAGGCTCCTAAAAGTAAGAATCTGGCTCGAAACTTTGCCAAGTGAAGCACCAAAGGGCTTTAACTGTTTCTTATTTTAGTTACTTTAGCTTTTTCCCTGGGACTCCTACTCATGGCCAGGCCGCCAGAACTCCTCAGTTGAGCCTTCTCTCCTTGAGCTCAGAGCCTATTTTGGAACATGTCTGGGCCCTGGGACCACAGGGAAAGACCAGCAGAGCCTGAGGGTGGGGAGGGGCGGCAAACTCCCACGGCCCTCAGTCCCCCTGAGCTCTGCTCTTTGGGCTGTGGACTTCCCCCCTTCAGGCGTCCAAGGCACGGAGCAACCTGCCAAGGGACTCGTTGAGAAGTTGTTTAACAGCTGCAGTGACCCTACAACCCTGAGCACCTTCTGGACTGGAACTGGGTGTGTGCCTGGGGGGTGCTGAGCACCACATGAGGCCAGAGCAAGGCAGGACAGCAGCCCCCTCAGGCCTGAGTTTCCCACGCAGAGAGAGTGGGTGTTTGGAAGCCCAGACTCCCTTCCTGCCTTGGAAAGGGAAGTGACCCTCCCCCAGAGGAAGAGGCCCCTGTCCTGAGCTGCTGACTCCAGAATGAGCTGTCGGGTTGCTGCTGCCTTTTGACTGACTCTCCTCCCTGGGAAAGCAAAGGAGAGCTGGACAGGCCATCCCCGTGCACCAACTCTGGAGTGACCAGAAGTGCCATGTAAATGTCTGCCCCAAACTCAGGGCTGCGGTTGAAGTCCAAGGGCCCCCTGGCTGTATCCTATCACCCTGCAGCCCTTGCTCCCTGGCTGACATCTTCCCTCTAAGAGGAAAAAAGCAGAAAATAAAAACTGCCCATCGGGCTGGTCACATCAGTGTTCTCCGAGAACTTCCTGTCTTCTCGTGATGTTGAGATTGTATCCAGGGCACTGACTGGTCTCACCCCAGGGTTTAATGCAAATTAAAGAAGGAATTAGAAAATATCTGCTTGGTAGAGTCTTTCGTTATTCTTTCCCAATTGGGAAGAAAAATCCAGTAGCTCAAGCCATTCTGACGAGTTCCAAAGATGAGAGACTCAAGTCCCTGGTACCGACAGTGGCTGTTACGCTGCTCTGGGCAGTGTGGCTTTTGCAGAGGGAAAACAAAACAACTTTCTAAAACGTGTTCCGTCACAAGTGTCTGAGAGGCTAACGGTTGAGCCATTGTTATTAAGGGCAGGAAGCGAGTGGCAGCTGTTATTGTTCTGAGTGGTCACCAAGTGAAGCAAAGATTCCGTCTGAGCCTCTGGGCGAAGGATGTGGCTGTAACTCACACTTCCTGGAGTTGCACAATTTCAAGGCAGACAAGGCTCAGGTAACAGAAGCCCAGCACAACCAGGGCCACCCTGCCAGGACTCCACGGCCACGCCAAGGACAGTGGCCTCCTTGGGGGCGGGGATTCACTGTGGTTGGGAGGGTCTCTTTTTGCCATGACAGCCACATTAAAGCCTGCATTTTGATTTGTTTCTGTTGAACTCAGACTGACCTATTTTTCAAGCCTCTGAATATCCTAAAACATCTTTCTGTTGCTTACATATTCAAAAAAGGAATTTGATGGATATAACATTCTTGGGACCAAGTATTCTCTCCAAATCCTGCACAGGTGTTGCTCCATGCCCTTTGGAAATTTAGCATCGCAAGTAGTCCCAAGAACAAAATCCAAAAGCCCAACTTATACTAGTTCCAACAGAGGGAACCACTGTTTCCTCTTTCTCTTTCAGCTTTGAAGCTGGTGGGAATTTTTTTCCAGCCTTGTCATTTTCCTTTCATTGACAGTGTCTGGAATGTGTTCAGCTTGTTTACTGTACAAATTCAGATCTTTCTTTGACTTGAAAGACTTTTCTTCCGCTTGGCTTTCAATTAAGATTTTATTCTAATGCTTCTGATTTCTTTCTTGGAATCCCCTAAGAAAGCCAAGGCTCCCCGCGCCAATTGTCTAGACTTCTGGGATACACACACCCTTGTGACCAGCCCACTCACCTCCTGTGTGGCTCAGGATATGGAACACTTTCCCAAGTATTTCAGAGAACTCTGGAAAGGGTATCCATGCTATTTGTCATCCCTACCTCCCAATGACTGTCTTTATTTTTCTCCCCATCCTCCATGGCCATCTTATTCCTGCTTCTCTGTGTTCCAGAGCCTTCTGGCCCACCTTGCCCCAGATCCTGGGCCCGTTGCCTCTCTTTGGTACCCAGATCAGCACAGAACGGACATTAGGGTTTAGACCAGGGAATAGGATGTAATTGTAGCCAATGAGACAAGGAAAGTGTTCTCTTTGCTTCTAGTAAAGGTCTGTTTGTTTTCGAAACAGATACAAGGATGAAATAGTCCCTTCTCTACCTTTGGAAGCTGTCATAGAATGTGATGGCTGGGGTGCTGCTGCCATATTGTAACCTTAAGGAGAAGCAGCTGGAGGGTGAGGCTGACAGGCAGATGGTAGAGCAGAAAGATAAAATGAACCTGGGTCCTTGAAGAGGCCATCAAATTAGCCAACGGAATTAACCAGCCCGGGAGCTGCCCTACTTCTTAACTTCCTGTTTTGTGAGTTAATTAATCCCTTTTTGTTCAAGCCATCGAGTTAGGCTTCCCAGCTGAAAACATACTTACACACAAAGGTTTGGGCTATTCCAGGGGGAATTTCAAAGAAGAAAATAAGAATTTTCAGTTGAGGCTTGGCACTTATAGCTCAGTGGTTAGGGCGCCAGCCACATACACTGAGGCTGGCAGGTTCGAACCCAGCCCAGGGCCTGCCAAACAACAATGGCAACTACAACAAAAAAAATAGCCAGGCATTGTGGTGGGCGCCTGTAGTCCCAGCTACTTGGGAGGCTAAGGCAAGAGAATCATTTAAGCCCAGGATTTTGAGGTCGCTATGAGCTGTGATGCCACAGCACTCTACCAAGTGAGACTCTGTCTCAAAAAAAAAAAAAAAAAATTTCAGTTGAATATCAAGTTTCACTGTGCCAAAAGCCCACAGCCATGGTCTGAAACACACAGCCCCTGCTGTGTCCTTCCTTGGCTGTAGCCTGCATCCTGTTTCTGGGACCCATGCCCACACCATCATAGACACCCATAATGATTTTTCTTTATGTCAAATATATATATATTTTTAAATACATGTATTTTATTATTCTTCATTACATTATTTCCCCCCCCCCACCCGTCCGTGATAAGACAGAATTGATTTACAGAAAAGAATACAGAAAACACCAAAGCTCCTGGTAGTGGGAGAGATTTCAAGTAGGGAG
>CAUYRH010124423.1:0-35735 GCA_963574655.1 Perodicticus potto | reverse complement strand
AGCCTCAAGCTGTCACCCTGGATAGAGTGCCGTAGCATCACAGCTCACAGCAACCTCCAATTCCTGGGCTCAAGTGAGTCTCCTGCCTCCGCCTCCCAAGTCGCTGGGACTGCAGGTGCCCACCACAATGCCCGGCCATTTTTTGGTTGTAGCCATCATTGTTGTTTGGTGGGCCTAGGCTGGATTTGAACCTGCCAGCTCAGGTGTACGTGGCTGGCGCCTTAGCCCACTGAGCCACAGGTGCCGAGCCTGTTCTTATTATTTTTATTGTGGTAAAATACACGTAACAGAAAATGTTATTACATGAAGCATTTTTTTTTTTTTTTGCAGTTTTTGGCTGGGCCTGGGTTTGAACCTGCCACCTCTGGTATATGGGGCCGACACCCTACTTCTTTGAACCACAGGCACCACCTCCTATGTGAACCATTTTTTATGTATGTAGTTCAATGATATTAAATACATTTATAATGTTGCAACCACCATAGTCATCCATCTTTATAACTCTTTTTTTTTTCTTGTAAAAATATAAAGTGAACCACATCACTCCCCTGCATTAAATGTAACAGATTCCCACTGTGTTTCAATCAGAAATCCAAATTCTATCCCTACAAGAGCCCACATGACTTGGGCCAGAATTTGTTCCCTGCCCCAAACACCTCATCACAGTTCACTATCCCCCTCTCTAGCTTTGCTTCAGCCTCTGTGCTTTACATTCCTAGGACAAGTCAATCCATTCCCACCTTGGGAAATCAGCACTGCTTGGAATTGTCTCCAAACTTTTGTGTGGCTTCTTCTGTTCATAACTCTTTTCATCTTGCAAAACTGAAACTCTTATACCCTTTAAACAATAAATCCCCCTTTCCTACTTCCTCTAGTCTCTGGTAGACATCAGTCCATTTTCTGTTTCTATAATTTTGAGTACTCTAAATACTTCATGTAAGTGGAATCAAATACTATTTGTCTTTTTATAACTGACTTATTTCATTTAGCATAATGTGCTGAAGGTTAATCCACATTGTAGCATGTGATTCAGAATTTCCTTATTTTTCAGGGCTGGCTAATACTCCATCATATGCTTATGCTACATTTTACTTATCTAATCATCCATCAATGGACATAGGTGACTTCTACATTTTTATTGTGAATAATACTTCTATGAACATAATTTTTATCTTTTTGAGAACTTGCTTTCAGTTCTTTTGGGTATATACCCAGAAGTGGAATTTTTGGATCATATAGTGATTGCAGAATATTTTTTAATTTTTTGAGGAACTATCATAGGACTCTTTTTGCCCAAGATGTGCTTCATCTTCAGATTATAAACTACTCCTTTGAGCCACAGGCACCACCTTCTTGGTCTCAGAGGAGCCAACTTTGATAAAATATATTTTACAAGCCACTGATCATGTACCTGAAACCAAACTGCATAATTGGTTAAACCAGGTGCAAACTATTGATCTATCTTTTTAATAACATATAAAAATTTTGGATAATTTCTATTGATAACATGCTCAGATTCACTGATCTCTTTTTCTGTCATGGATAATCTGCTGTTAATCCCATAAAATGTGTTTTTTGTTTTTCATCTTAGACATTGTATTTTTTTTTCTCTAGAACTTTAATTTGGGTTTTAAAATATATCTCCCATGTTTTTATTCACAAATTTCTGCTTACTTCTTGAACATATGCAATAACATTACTCTAACTTGTAATCCTTTTTTAAACTGATTCTGGAATCTGTATCATTTTTGGTTTAGTTTCAACTGATTCATCTTTTCTTTTACTTCCTTCTTTTACTTGCCTAGTGATTTTTGAGCCAATGTCAGGCAGTTTAATCTTTTGAGTCTTGTTTTAAGATGTGTTAGTGGCACCAAAGCAGCATTTAGTTTAGTGATATATTTCCCTGCTGAGGTAAGACCCTTCTTAGTACTATATCCAGTGAATTATGACATTTCCTACTGTGGTGTTTGGGATCTTGCACTATTTCCAATAGTTGGAGATTTCTAGGTACTGATCCTTCTTTTGGATAGTTCTTTTTAAAACTCAGTTTCCTTGTAAGCAAGTATGGATCAGCACTCAAGCCAGTACTCATGGGAGACCTTCTGGTCTATAGGTGCTCTCTGGGTAGCTCCTGCCTCTTCTGTCCACTCCTCTCTAAGTGCTACCCAAATGGGCTTGCTGAACTCCTAACTCCAATTTCTTTTTTAACTCAGAGAGGCCCACTTAGGGTTTTTCTTGGGTTCCACCTTCTTGACCATGAGGAAACCTCATATATTTCCTGTTTCTCAAGTATCACTGCCCTTTATTTCTTTATGTTCAATATCTTGAAAGATACTATGCTGTATATTTTGTCAGATTTTCAGTTCCAGTTCTTGTTTTTCTAGCGTGGCTGGAAAAAGAATCTAATTTATACATTTTCAAGAAACACTGCTGGGAGCATAATACAGAATGCCTTGAGGAGTTTCAGATTTTAAATAGCACATTTCAATTACTAGGTAGTGTAATTTGTTTCTTCTTGGCCAAGGGTCAGTACCATGGCTCAAGGATTCCCTGGAGGCAAGCATATAGGTAAGATGGAGACAAGCCACAAATGCCTCTTGTTTTCACTCAGTTCTCTGGAAGTGCCCTCGCTGCCACTTCCCTAGTGTGTTCTGCTTGCTGTTTTTTTTTTTTTTCTTCCTGCCTAGTCTTTCCTAATTGTACCAAGCCAACCTGAGCTTGTGCTTCTTTTTTGTATCATTATATTTGTCATGCTGTATTATAATTATGTGCATGTATTTATCCTCCATCAGACCTTAGGATCCTTGTCCAAAGACTCTACCTATGCCTGACACTCTTGGGGCTTCCTAATAATACATTGGATGCATTAATGAATAGAATAAATATTTGAATATGGATTACATTAATCAGTAAGTTAGCACAGAGAAATTTAGAAATTAATACTTAAGTTGTTATGTAATATTTTTACTTTATTATCCCAGATTAGTTTAGCTGTTAAATTTGGGTTGAGTATTTTGGAAATGGTTAGGCATCTAGATTTTAAAATGCATTTTTTTAAAAGCAAAGAAAGTTATGTGATTATATTTTTGCATTAGAGAGATTTACATGGAAAGAATTTGCATTATATGTAATGGAGAAGGCTGCATATAAATAAAGATGCTGTACTGAAAAAACAAAAGGCTTTTTTAATATGTTCTGCTGAGTTACTTGCACTAAATTGCCAGTGAGTAGAACAAGGCAAAAGAGAAAGTATCAAAATGAATAAAGGTCAGTAAAAATGTCTGTGGTTTCTGGGAGTTTTTGATAATGGTTTTGACATTTTTTAGGAAATATAGTTTTTTGTTCAACAATAGTGAAGCTAATCTTATTTGAATTGCTTTGAATCCCACAGTTGTGAAGAAGCAATTTAATGCATTAGCTAAAGAGAAAAGCAATCTTCTATATAGACTTACGATAATCATCAAAAGACAACAATGGCTACATATTTTTTAAATCTATTTATTTATAAAGAATAAGTGCTTTTGGCCTTAAGGCCACTTAAAGCCAAAAATCATTACAAAGTTAATATTGTTTTCTCCCAAATATAAGGTGAGAATTGAATTTTAAAGATATTTTAAAATAACATAAACAGAAGTCAACTCATATAGGGATATTATGAATCCAAAGAAGACTTTTACATCAAAGTTTCTTTTACTGGAAAAGAAAAATGACAGCAATGCTAATCTTAGAAAAATGCTCTTTTGTTTGAAGTCACTCAGAGAGAAGTGAAGTTGAGAGGAAAGAATTACTTTGAATGGAACTGCTGTTTCTAAACTTTTAAAATTAATCTGGCTCAAACAGTTGTGATGCTATACAGAAAGGAGTCAGAAGACTGTAGACTCTGTGAATGGCTTCATCACAAAGGCTTTCAGCCTGAACTTGAAAAAGAGTTATTGCATTAGATTATTGGAGCATGGGACAAAGTTGTGAGCATGATCATATTTAGAAGACATATTCTGAGCAGATTTCAAGTTATATGGCATTTCATCAATGACCACAATAAGCAAAGAAATTATATCTTTTAAAAAGTTAGGTTTAACTATAGACTAAGTCCTCTATGTTGTGTAAGGTTATAGATGGGACAGCTTAAAATTTTGGACATTTTATAATAGATGATCATTAAAGATTTCTTTGACACAACTGTGTCTGTGTTTTGATGTGAGGGTAAATGAATAGAGTTGGGAAGGATATTTAGAGGTTCAACCCTGTTTAAGTACTCCATGGACAGAAAGTTTGAATTAGTAGGATTATTCTTACTCCCACACTTATTACTCATAAAATCGAGCCAAGAGGCAGAACAAAGTAACCCTTGTAACTGCATTTAGTCTAGTCTCCAAGAGAAGTCATAGTAAACAAAATTCTATTCATTTCCAATAAATCAATTTAGCATATTTTGTGCATTTTTGCCTTTTCTCTTGACCCTATCACTCCTTAAATCAGCCTTGATCACCACTAAAGGAACTCTTTTCCTACTCAAGATCAACCCTGAGTGTTTGAATGTTGAATATTTTCTGAAGGAAAATTAAAAAATAGAAATTCTCTCTAATAAATTGGAACTAAGCAATGGACACACAAGTAGACAGAGTGAAGTGAAATTCATTGGAAATCAAGCAGAAGAAGGAGGAGGAAGGGACAAAAAAAAAAAAAAAAAGGACAAAACCCCACCTAAAAGGTGCAATGAACACTATTCAGGTGATGATCACATTTATACCTTTGACTCAATCATCTAACAAAAACATTTGTATCCACTTAATATTTTCAAAAAATAAAACCTTTGTAAATTTAGGAGAAAATAACAGGAATTGAAGCCTGACCTTTGAGAGTCAAAGGTGAATCATTGAGGAGAGGATGTGAGATGATGGGTAAGTGGTTGATTGAGTCAGGTGTTGGTTCATTTGTGCTGCTATAACAAAATACCTAAGACTTGGCAATTTATAAGCAACAGAATATATTTTTACAGTTCTGGAGGCTGAGAAGTATAAGATCATGGCATTGGCAAACGCGGAGTCTGGTGAAGCCTCACTCTGCTTACAAAATGTGACTTGTTGCTACATCTTCATACAGTGGATGGGCCAAGGGATGAGTGCTGTGTCCTCACATGGCAGAAGAGCTGAAAGGACCAGGCAATTTCTGAAGGCTCTTTTATATGAGAATTAATTCCATTTATGCAGGTACAGTTTGCATGACTTAATCACTTCTCAAAAGGCCCCATCTCTTAATACCACCGCTTTAAGGTTTAGGTTTGAATATATGAAGTTTGGAGGGACACATGCATTCAAACCATGAGACTATTTATACTAATTGGGACATACTATTTGCTATATCCCTAAATGGGGAGGCCTTCATACCCCAAACTTAGTTGTTATAACAATTTATAACAAGCTGTGGAAGTCTGCTTCTGATAGACCCTTCTGATATTCTTTCTAATAGATTGCTTATCCCAGTTAATCTGATGTTATTTTGTCCTTTGGTGAATTCATGTTTTCTTCATTGTTCTTGATCCATTGTGGCTATGCATTGATATCTATGCTTTTGACAAAATAGATACTTCTTCTATTTTTCTGGGAAAGTCCTTCACCAATCATCTTATACATACAGAGATTCTGGACAGGCCATCTGGTGTGGTTCACAAGGGGACTTGTTCCTGGAGTGCTTGAGCTGACTGGCATGGTTCCTAGGTCATGGTTCCTGACATGGTTCCAAGGAGGAAGGCCTAAAACCTAGATCCACTTATGTAGACTTGTTGATTGGGTCTTCTAGGGAGGGGATTGACTCCTGCATCCTCATGTATTTGTCAGAATCCCATTCTTTCTGGGTCCAGCATGGCACTGGGACTGCGATGGCTAAACAATTTGTCAATGCTCTTGAAGCTTACTGAGATATATTGTCAAATTTATTTCCAGAAAGTTTGCCAATTAATAGTCTCAATAACATTTGATGAGAGTACTTAAATATAAGAATTTTATAGCTTACCCTACTGCATCCTAACCATAACTGAA
Source organism: Perodicticus potto (assembly GCA_963574655.1). Lineage (NCBI taxonomy): Eukaryota > Metazoa > Chordata > Mammalia > Primates > Lorisidae > Perodicticus > Perodicticus potto. The sequence goes on along the minus strand of CAUYRH010124423.1, from coordinate 29,697 downwards.
TATACTTTATTACTTGCTGTTTTAGGCATAACATTGAAGCCTAATTTGCAATCATATGTTTATGAGGTATTTAGTCATTGCAGTATTGCAATTGCATTATAGATTAGTGCAAAAAGTTGGCATATTTTCAACTTTAAACTTATTATCTATGAATGTCTTAGGTTCATAAATTCATGTCTTTTATATCTATGAATAAAATTTAATAGTTTGTGCTATGTAGGTTTATGCATTTCTTATGACTGTTTTTCTAGGTATTTTAACTAGGCATATTATCTTTTTTAGAGGAATTTTTTTCATTATAGATTCCAGTTATTATTTGTATATTCCAAAGCTATGTAACTTTTTACCTTTGTGGGATATTTATAATTTTTAACAACTTATAATTAATCCTGAAAGTGTTTCTTTCCACTTTCTTGGGCTTTGGAGGTTGATAATCCAACCCACATCACATTCAAACAAAAAATGTTCGGATCATTTCTAATAATCATACTATTGATTTCTAGTTTTTGCTTTACTGAACTAACTTCCTCTTCAAGAATAAGATAAAATATTAATTTAAGTAAAAAATATTCTTATTTTAAAAGCAACTTCAGTTGCAATATCTTTTTTCAGTATGAAATGGGATGTTGTTTTAAGATGAATATATGTATGTGTGTATGTATGTGCATGTGTGTGACAATGTATATGAATTTTTGTCATAAAGACATAATTTGTCATGAAGAATCTTTCATAGTTTTGAGTTTTTTTGCTAGTATTTGGCTTTATTTTAGATTTTTACATCTATATTTAGCTTGTGGGTGCTTTTTTATTGTCAAATGTTTATATGAGAGTCATGGTAGTTTCATAAAATGAATTGGATATATTGAGGGAGTTAGGCCTTTTATGTACTCTAAAATGGAATACATGGCAAGGAGATAAATAATTCTTATATATTTAATAGGTATCACATGTAAAACCTCTAAAGATTTTTGGACGGTTCATCTCTTTGTTTTTAACTTAAAAAATATTACTTTTCTTGTGATTCTTCTACGTAGCATATTACAGATATTGCTAACCTAATATTTATTTATTTGTTTATTTTTGCCTCTCAATTGAGTGATTTAACCTATTTTCAGTTATTGTTTTAGATGGCATTTTCTCACTCGGTGTTTAGTCATTAAAAAAAAGAAGTGCTTCCCTTCACATTTCATTGCCTGTCTCTTTTTGTTCTCCCCCCATCCATGCTTCCTCTCTGCCTCCTTTTCTTCCTTCCTTCTTTCCCTCTTCAAGTGCAATACCTTGCTTAATTTTGTCATTGTTGGGTATTTCTTAAATATACATGTATATCATGTATCTAATTTTATTAGTGATTACCTTTATATAACACATAGACTTGAAAAACTAGATTGTAAACTTCACCAGGGTGAAGGGTTTCACCTTTTTTGTTTACTGATGTATACTAAGAAATTAGAAGAGGCTTGACACCTAAGAGATATTCAGTGAGGCATTTAACACAAATTTTCTTTTCTTGTCCCTTCCTAATCAACTATATTAACTCAATCTAGTATTATATGTATTATAAAAGCAGGTTGTTGTTAAGCAGCAATTATATTTATATACAGATTATATTTCTTATAATGTTTTTGTTATGTTTATATTCCATTTTATAAATATCTTTGCAAAAATTAGTTATGTGTAACTGATTTTTGAGTTCAGTAGTCATTATTAGATATTTATTCTATAAACATCCTTTGCATTTTATTTTTTGAAATCATGTGGTACATATCTTTATGTTAATTGTTCTGAGCTGTTTTCAGGAATTCAGCATAAATGACCTACATCTGAGTCTGTCTATGGATATCTGAGGTGTTTCCCCATTGCTGTCACACATTAAAGTGTAGATGTTCTGGGTGTAGCACTTTGGGCATAAAAGTTTTGTTTTTTTTTTTTTTTATCATAACTCCAGCTTTAGCTATTTTGAAGCAGCTTTTTAAGAACTTCCAGAGGTTTGCAACTTTTTTTTTAATTTTTAGGTTTTATTTTTTCTCTCTAATGTTGGATTTTCTTTCAAAACTAGTTTTTCCTGGAATATGGTGAGTTTTTCTTGATTTGTAGATGAAAACATTTTCCTTGGATGAAGTATTTTTCTTCAATTATATCTTTGGTTTTTACTTTTCTATTTGTTTAGTTTTCTTCCTGAGTGTTGTGATTTTTATCATTATGATTTCTTTCTAATTTAATCTTGAGGTTTCTCTGTCTAGAGTGACTATAAGCCAAGATAGTCACTCTCTAGGAGAGCAGTAACTGGGGAATATTAATTTTGGGTGTATGTGTCAGGTGAGACACAATGGGAAGATGAAACTAAATGCATAAAATGGAAATAATTTAGTTAATCATAAGTCCCAGAGAAAAGGGGTACTGGTGGGAGGCCAGTGGAATGTCCAGATATGACAGAGAGTTCAACTAAATGGTGGTGAGAGAAATAAAGTGTGAGGGGAAAAGGAGAGGACTGGGATAAAGGATTATAGATGGAAAGCGCAGGGAGAAGACTTGTGGGACTATGCTTTTATTAAGGCCCATGGGATTTAGGACTTAGTCTTCCCTGTAGAGGCTGTGGATTGTCTAGGTTTAAAAAAACACATGTGAAGGTAGGAATTTATTGATATTTATATGATTATAGTGCTGACTATTAGGTTTATGGTAGATATCAGTGTGAGTGTGTTGGGTTTGGGTTAGTACTATGAGGAAAAAGTGGACTGTAACACATACAACCCCATGAAGGAGGGTTTTTAACTGAGCCATAGGTGAAGGAGTACAACTGGTTTTCAAAAAATGGATGCTTAGGCACTGACTATAATGAAAACAAGTGGGACTGGGCACAGTGGATACATGCCTGTAAACCCAGCACTCTGGGACACTGAGGTGGGCTGAGGACCTGAGCTCATGAGTTTGAGACCAGGCTGAGCTAGAGCAAGAACCTCCCCTCTCTAAAAACAGCTGGGTGTTATGATGGGCACCTGTAGTCCCAGCTACTTGGGAGGCTGAGGCAAAAGAATAGCTTGAACCCAAAAGTCTGAGGTTGCTGTGAGATATGATGCCAAGGCATTCTACCAGGCACAACAAAGTGAGACTCTGTCTTAAAAAACACCCCCCAAAACAAAAGACAAAAACAATTTATGATACTGAAAATCACCTTGATGCTTATATTGGGTCTTTTCCCTTTGCACTCAATATTTAATTATCTTTTTATATGTTTAATTCTTTAGTTTTACTTTATATCATATGGAAAGCTCAAAGGTGTCTTCCACATAAATTATTTGGTTTTCTGAATTATCAAATTTGCTTTTGATTAATCATTTTGGTTTTTGGATTTCCTTAAGTCTAGTGCTATTTTTCATTAAAAAAAATCTCTGCCAGCTGGGCGTGGTGGCTCACACCTGTAATCCTAGCAGTTGGGAGGCTGAGGCAGGCAGATCACTTGAGCTTATAGGTTCGAGACCAGCCTAAGCAGAGGGAGACCCCTGTCTCTAAAAGTAGCTGAGCGTTGTGGTCGGTGCCTATAGTCCCAGTTACCTGTGAGGCTGAGGCAGAGAATTGCTTAAGCCCAAGAGTTTGAAGTTGCTGTGGGCTGTGATGCCACAGCACTCTACCAAGGGTGACAAAATGAGACTTTGTCAAAATCCCCCCCCAAAACAAAAAGCAATACTCTTATTTTCTTTTCTTTCTTTCTTTTTTTTATTAAATCATAGCTGTGTACATTAATGCAATAATGGGGTAAAATGTGCTGGTTTTATATACAATTTGAAATATTTTCATCAAACTGGTTAACATAGCCTTCGTGAAATTTTCTTAGTATTGTGTTAAGACCTTGTGTATAAGACCTCTGCCCCTGAAAGTTGCTTGTTTGTTGGAGTGCCATTATTAGAGCGGTCATTCTTTTCTGTTCCTTTCTCTCTTTTTCCTCCTTTCTCTCCAGGTCTCGGTTATAAAAGACCATAGTGGCCGTTTTAAGAAGATTCTCCAGGTTATGGTTTGGGCCTAGAGCCAATTTCTGGAGTTTTCTTTGAATGTCTGGAGCCGCTTGAGTGATAAATATGTCTTTTAAAATAATCTGACCCTCTATGGCTCAGCGCCTGTGGCTCAATGGGCTAGGGCGCCAGCCACGTACACCTAAGCTGGCGGGTTCGAATCCAGCCCGGGCCCACCAAACAGCAATGACGGCTGCAACCAAAAAATGGCCGGGCATTGTGGTGGGCGCCTGTAGTCCTAGCTGCTTGGGAGGCAGAGGCAGGAGACTCGCTTGAGCCCAGGAATTGGAGGTTGCTGTGAGCTGTGATGCCACGGCACTCTACCCAGGGTGACAGCTTGAGGCTCTGTCTCAAAGAAAAAAAAAAAAATCTGACCCTCTATGGAGTCATGTGTTAATTGGGTGTGTTTTCTCATTGCCTCCCTAAGACTCTCTCTCTCTTTTTTTTTTTTTATTAAATCATAGCTGCGTACACTAGTGCAATCAAGGGGCACAATGTGCTGGTTTCATATACAATCTGAAATGTTTTCATCATACTGCTCAACATAGCCCTCATGGCATTTAAATGTTATCCTGCATTTTTAAAATCTTGCTGTGTGAAGAATAATCATACTGTGATATAAAATAATTTGAGACTAGGCTGGGGTACAGTGGCTCGAGTCTATAATCCTAGCCAAGGTGAGTGGGTTGCTTGAGATCAGGAGTTTGAGACCAGCCTGAGCAAGAGCAGCCCGTCTCTACTAAAAATAGAAAAATTAGCTGGGTGTGATGGTGAGTGCCTATAGTCCCAGCTACTCTGAAGGCTGAGGCAGAAGGATCACTTGAACCCAGTAGTCTGAGGTTACTGTGAGCTAAGCTGACACCATGGCACTCAAGCATAGGCAACAGAGTCAAGACTGTCTCAGAAAAAAAAAAAATTACTTGAGACTTATTTTTCATGGATATCTCATATACAAATGCATACATACTCCTTAGCATCTAGAATTTTTTTTATAACTTAGTTTTTAAATTCATTTTTAAGTAAACTAATTCCATTTGGCATCTTGTATTTTCTAAAATAAAATAATTCATATTACTTGAAACCTTGGTTTTGATGATTCTGTGTGCTATTCTATTTAACAAGTACCTATTAGTATAGTATAGTATATTTCCACCAACTTTTTGAAGTTGAGGTGTCTAGTGTTGTTATGTCAACCTAAATAACAGATTGAAAGAAAACACATTTATTTGGGAACAGAGCAATGGGAATACATATACAATAGTAAACTATGTACCTATTCAGGTAGGTAAAGGAAGACAAAGGTTTTTAAGGGGAAAAAACATAATAGTTTTGAAATAATTCTTTTCTTTTCTTTTTTTTTTTTTTTTTTTTGAGGCAGAGTATCATTATGTCGCCCTCAGTAGAGTGTGTGGCATCACAGCTCATAGCAACCTCCAGCTCCTGAGCTTAGGCGATTCTCTTGCCTCAGCCTTCCGAGTAGCTGGGACTACAGGCACCCACCACAATGCCTGGCTACTTTTTTCTTGCAGTTTGGCTGGGGCCAGGTTTGAACCCACTACCCTCGGTATATGGGGCCGGTGCCCTACTCCCTGAGCCAGAGGCACTGCCCTTGGCTACAAAGATCAATAACAGGGGTGACAATAGTTTGAGGTTGGACATGAAATTGCTGGGCAGATGTCCTTGGAGAAATATTTTTTGTATTAGGTTACAGTGGCCTTTGTACAAGGTTGTGGTTTTTTTTTTTTCTTTTGAGACAGAGTCTCAAGCTGTCAACCTGGATAAAGTGCTGTGACATCACAGCTCACAGCAACCTCCAATTCCTGGGGTCAAGCCTCCACCTCTCTTGCCTCCACCTCCCAAGTAGCTGGGACTACAGGCACCCACCCCAACGCCCGGCCGTTTTTTGGTTGCAGCCATCATTGTTGTTTGGCGGGCTTGGGCTGGATTTGAACCTGCCAGCTCAGGTGTACATGGCTGGCGCCTGAGCCCATTGAGTCACAGGCGCCGAGCCAGGGTTGTGTTTTTTGAATAATATTTTTGTTATCAGGCATACCAGAAAAGTGATAACCTTCCTTCATGGTCTTTCTTAACTCTTTGTCAGGGGGGGTTTACTTTTTTTTTTAAAGACAGAGTCTCACTCTGTTGCCCTGGGTAGAGTGTCCTGGAGTCAGCCTAACACACAGCAACTTCATATTCCTGGGCTCAAGTAGTTACCTCCTGTCTGAGCCTCCTGAGTAGTTGGGAATACAAGCAACCGCCACAATGCGCAGCTAGTTTGGGTTTTTTTTTTTTTTTCCTAGTTTTAGTAGAGATAGGGTCTCACTCTTGCTCAGCTGGTCTTGAACTCCTGAGCTCAATGAATCCACCTCCCTTGGCCTCCCAGAGTGCCAGGATTACAGGCATGAGCCACTGTGGTGGCCTTTTAAGATTTTTTTTTTTTTTTTGAGACAGAGCCCCAAGCTGTCACCCTGGATAGAGTGTTGTGGCATCACAGCTCACAGCAACCTCCAATTTCTAGGCTCAAGCGAGTCTCCTGCCTCCGCCTCCCAAGTAGCTGGGACTCCACAAGTAGCTGGGACTACAGGTGCCCCTCATAACGCCCGGCCATTTTTTGGTTGCAGCCGTCATTGTTTGGCAGGCCCAGGCTGAATTCGAACCCGCAAGTTCAGGTGTATGTGGCTGGCGCCTTAGCTGCTTGAGCCACAGGTGCCGAGCCTCAAGATTTTTTTTTTTTTTTTTAGCATTAGAGATTTCATCTTGATTTTAACAATTTTCATATTTCCACCTTTTGATACAGGTCTTTCTTCAAAAGCATCACTAATAAATTATCCTGTAGTTAGGTTTTGACATTCTGCAGAGCTTGGATGCACCTGCCTTGGTTGCTGGTCTTGTCCCCACATTGGGGAAGAGTGGTTAGCAACTAGGAGTCAGCGTCACAGCCCTTTTAGCCACATTTGAGCTATAAGGGAGGGTTGAAGAAAGTGGGTTCTCAGTGTAAGTCTTCCTGTAGTACATTATTAAGTGAATTTTTGTCTGTTCTATAGTGTTTTGTTATCTCTAACTGCTAGGCCAGTATTATTTTGTTAGGAGTTTTGCTTTTGCAAAAATTTAACAAGTAACGGATTCAAAGTTTGAAAAAATGCAGTGTAAAATCAATAGTAATGGGACAATTCTGGTTTACATAATGGTTTTGAGCCATGAGCTTAGGCTTAAAGACAACTAACTGAATAACTCATGACCATAAGGAATTAGGTGAGACCTGTTGTAACCATGTGGCTTGTTTTCTTATTTTGTATATATGGTTCTCAACTTTCCCAAAGGAAATTTATCCAGGTATAGCATGTAATATTAGCAATAGCACTTTCTTATTTAACCAATGGATGCCAAAGGATTTCCTAGGTTCTGTTAAGTTACCAGCAGAAGTTATTGGTTGCAAAACTTCAATTATACTATTATACTGTCAAGTGGAAAAGGTAACATTAAAAAGGGGTAAAAGCTGTCTACAATGTGAAAATGTGAACTTCTCTTTACTCATAGTTTTAGTATTTCTAGTCATGACATTAGACTGTTTAGTCAACTTTGTGTGGCCCACACATTAGACACGAGGCTTGCTTTTTTTTTTTTTTTTTTTTTTTTGAGACAGTCTCACTTGGTCACCCTGCTTAGAGTGCAGTAGCATCACACTTCACAGCAACCTCAAACAAACTCTTGGGCTTAAGCGATTCTCTTGCCTTAGCCTCCCAGTAGCTGGGACTACAGGCACCCACCACAATGCCCAGCCAGAGGCTTACATCTTAAAATCTGAGTAGTTTTACTTATTGGCCTTTAGTAACAGAGAAGCTTTTGTTTTCAGTTGGAGAGTTATAGCCAAATATTGGAGGAAATTAGGCAAAATCAGATAGAACATTCCAGTCTTCAGGTGGACTTAAAAAGCTGCATACTGATAACAGGTGCATTATCATTATAGTTTTTCTTTAGAATTACAACTTTTTTTCCTGTATATTGATTATTTGGGAATCTCAGATTTAAAAACCTGTTGAGGCTAAGAAGCCAAACTAAAGCAGACCTCAAGACTTTACTCTTATGGTTTCTTGGGCCTGCCAGGAAGTGACAGTTTTTTTCAGTCACTCTAAGGGCTGAGAACTCGTGAAGCAAGATATTTTAAGCACATTCTTGGATATTTCACCCAAAACCTTGGTGATATAACCAGTGTTTATAGTTGTATCCTAATTAGAGAGTAGATTTTTTATTGAACTTATGTAAATAAGAATACTCATGAACCATTTCTAAATTTTGGAGGAATCAAATAGAGAAAAAACCAAATCCTTCTACCTTTATTCACACAGGTATACTTGACCAAATTGTTGTGATAGATAGCTTATGAGAGACAAATTCCTTAAATCTGGAGAACAAAACATTTACCAAAAGAACCAACAGTATTTTATTTTCTATTTATTTATTTTTTTTGTAGAGACAGAGTCTCACTTTATCATCACATAGCTCACAGCAACCAGGCATTGTGGTGGGCACCTGTAGTCCCAGCTACTCAGGAGACTGAGGCAAGAGAATTGCCTAAGCCCAGGAGTTGGAGGTTGCTATGAGCTATGACGCCACAGCACTCTACCGAGAACGATAAAGTGAGACTCTGTCACTAAAAAAAAAAAAACAAAAAACTTAATATTAAGCTGCCTGTGGTGGTCACGCCTGTAGTCCCAGCTACTTAGGAGACTGAGGGGAGAGGATCGCTTGAGCCCAAGAGTTCTGGGCTGTAGTGTACTATGCTGATCAGGTATCCACTCTTAAGTTTGGCATCCATATGGTGACCTCGGGGAAGCGGCACCACCAAATTGCTAAGGAGAAGTGAACTGGTCCAGGTCAGAAACAGAGCAGGTCAAAACTCCACTGTGAATAACCACTGCACTCCAGCCTAAGTGACATAACAAGATGCTGTCTCTTTGGAAAAACAAAACCATGTTTTATCAGAATCATGTCAATTTTCAATATATCTTGTATTTAGCTCTTTGCACTAATTTCATAACAAAGTCCCACTGGTGCTAACTTCAAAATTTATCTCCATTTGGACCATTTTACACTTTTGCAACTATCATTCTGACCTAGCCACTATTCTGTTTGGTCTGGATAATGCAATGGCATCCTACATGGTTTTCCTCCTTCGACTCCTGTACGCCTAGAGCATAGTTTGCAGAAACTCAATAGAGTGATCCTTTAAAAGCCTACATCAGGCTTGGCTCCTGTAGCACAGTGGTTACGGCCCCAGCCACATGCATCTGAGGCTGGTGGGTTCAAACCTAGCCCTGGCCAGCTAAACAATGACAACTGCAAAAAAGCCATGCGTTGTGGCAGGCGCCTGTAGTCCCGGCTACTTAGGAGGCTGAGGCTTGAGAATTGCTTGAGCCTAAGAGGTTGAGGTTGCTGTGAGCTGTGACGCCACAGCACTCTACCAAGGGTCACATAGTGAGACTCTGTCTCAAAAAAATAAAATAAAATAAAAGCTTACATCATGCTCAGAGTCCTCAACTAGCATTATCTCAAGTAAATAGCCACTCCTGTCTGCAAGATGCTGCTTCCTCATCTGTTCCTGGCTACTTCTCAGATCATTTAGTCCATGCTTCACTTAGTTTACTTTGCTGCAGCCCGTGCACCTTCTGACTCTGGTGAGCCCTCTAGTCACCCCTTCTCAGGGCCTTGCCTATGCCATGGCTGCAGCCTGGGATACTCTTCCCCATCACTATGGTCATATTCCCAAAGAGGCCTTTCCCAGCCATCTTACCTGAAATAGTGTCTATTTTCATTCCTATCTGCTGACTCCCCTTTGTTGGTTGGTTTTTGCATTGAGCATACCACTTCAAGCTTCTGTTTGCTTTACCACCAATAAAAGAGCAAGGCCTTTGCCTTCCTTGTTCTTCCATCCCTCCCAAGTACTGAACAAATACCTGCTGAATAAAAGATGGCTGATAGCAAAATATTTATGTCTGCATATAGGGACGTACCCCTTTAAATTTATTGAATTTGTGCTTTATTCCCTAGAGACCCTGAAATTTGGCGTCTGGCCTGCTTGAAAGTTTGGGGCAGAAGTTGTATTAAACTTGTTCCATACACATCCTGGAGACAGATGTTTTTAGAACGGCCACGTGTTCGGTTTGATGGTAAGTTGAAATCTGAAGGACTCAGGAGAGATAGTAATCTATAATGCTGATTTTGTAAATTTTCTCTAAACTTAAGTACTATGAGCATATTGAAAATACAGAAATAATAAAAATAAAGCTGGAAGTGTATTATGTGATTACAATTTTTTAAGTTTTTTAATGTTCTTTTAAAAAAATCTTTTTTCTTGGCTCGGTGCCTGTGGCTCAAGAAGCTAAGGCACCAGCCACGTACAACTGAGCTGGCGGGTTCAAATCCAGCTGGGTGTGCCAAACAACAATGATGGCTACAACCAAAAAGTATACAGGCGTTGTGGCAGGCGCCTGTAGTCCCAGCTACTTGGGAGGCGGAGGCAGGAGAATCACTTGAGCCTAGGAGTTGGAGGTTGCTGTGAACTGTGATGCCACAGCACTCTACCCAGGGTGGCAGCTTGAGGCTCTGTCTCAAAAAAAAAAAAAAAAAGTAAATAAATAAATAAATACTATTTAAAAAATCTTTTTTCTTAATAGGAGTGTATATCAGTAAAACCACATATATTCGTCAAGGGGAACAGTCTCTTGATGGTTTCTATAGAGCCTGGCACCAAGTGGAATATTACAGGTACAACTGTAGTAAACTGAGTGAGTGGCAAATTCTCTCTCTCCAAGTAATTAGTTCAGTAGTTATATGGATGTCTGTTCTTTGTTGCTTTTAATGTAATCACAAAATGACCCTTAGTATTTCTATCCATTATTACAACTTAGGAATTATACTAAAAAAAAAAAAATGGTTAATACATGTATAAATTATATAATTCTTATACACATTTGCCTTTTCAACTAGGTTGTGCTTTTATTGTTCTCCGAATATTACTGTCAGTTGAAAAATAGATATGTTAACCATTGCATTTCTATGGGACCTCACTTTTGTTTGACCTATTAGTGCTTTAGGAAATAGAGCTTTAATGAAGCAATATTTATTCTAACTTGTATTCAGTGAGCGAAACTAAAGATTCAACAGTCCCCCCTAAGGAAGATGATAAAATGTCTTCAGTTCTTTCTTGTCAGACTAACAGGTTATAGTCACATTTGTTGTAACGATGTTTTATCAGTTCTTTGGCCCATGATGCTTCAATTTTGTTTTCACAGCTGTGAATAGGGTTAGTACTGATAAATAAGGACATGTTTTATACTTTGTGTGTGTGGTGTGTTTTGCTGTTCTTTGTCTTTTTACGTAGGTACATAAGATTCTTTCCTGATGGCAGTGTGATGATGCTGACAACCCCTGAGGAGCCTCAGTCCATTGTTCCTCGCTTAAGAACTAGGAATACCAGGTAATGTTTTTCTGTGTCTTTCTGTCCAGTCTCCATATTATATGGTTATTTGAAGGGTAATGTAACCAAGTGCCTCCTTGTCTAATACTGGATGATTTATAAAGCAATCATTTGGGGGCACTTGTGAAAAATAACAATTCCTGGGCTTATCCCTAGAGAGTTTACTTTACTAGCTAGGTCTTTGGGATCTTGGAACCAAGATTTGCTCGCATCCTAGCTGAGTCTTCTCAGGCAAGTTGAGTAAACACTGTAGTAATTTATTGCTTCCTAGACTTAAAGTGTTTTTTTATTTTTTAGAACCGATGCAATTCTACTGGGTCATTATCGCTTGTCACAAGATACAGACAATCAGACCAAAGTATTTGCTGTAATAACTAAGAAAAAAGAAGAAGTGAGTATGCAAGGTGGAATTAAGTTTTCTTATTTCACTATCATATTAATTTAAGCATTCTTAATTAGAAAGAATAAACAAATGCTGTTTCATTATTTACATTATTACACAAAGTGTTGACTTCTAGTATATTACTGAAGAGAGCTAGAGATTTTCTGAGGTGTGCTTTTTTTTTTTTTAATTGGATCAGCTCTTTTTTTATTCAGATGGTTTCCTTTCCTATCCTAGTTCTAGTTCAGTTTTTGTTTGTTTGTTTTTTTCTTGTACTTTGGCTGGGGCCGGGTTTGAACCTGCCACTCTCGGTATATGGGACCAGTGTCCTACTCACTGAGCCACAGGCGCCATCCCACTAAGTTCAGTATTTTTACATATGAAAATGTAAAGCTACAATTGCCTGTAAAATAACTAGTAAAATTATACTTGAGTACAGTTTGGCCTCTTCTTATTTTGAGTCATGAGTTTTTTTCCTTCCTAAATTAGCTAATATAGATAATTCATAAGGATATTCTTAAGAATTTCAGTTTCTACTGGAAATAAGCAAAAGAAAGATAATTTTCTTCTTTCTATTCTTACAAAAGGAAAAAATGCCAGCCAAATATGATTGATATCATTACATTATTGAGTGATTTAAATTAATAATTTGAGGGCCTGGGTGGTACCTGTGGCTCAGAGGAGTAGGGCACCAGCCCCATATGCTGGAGGTGGTGGGTTCAAACCCAGCCCCAGTCAAAAACTGCAAAAAAAAAATAATAATTTGAGGGCCTAATTTTTTTCACATGTAGTTTTTGCAATCTGTTTTTTTTTGCATTTATGGGGTTCAGTGTACTGATTTGATATACAATGTGAGATGGTTACATTGAACTGATTAACACATCCATCACAAATATACTCTTTTCTTAATAGTTCTGAAATGTACCATTGCATCATGCACATTAGGTAAGGTCCCCCCAAAGACCCTCCCTCCTCCCCCCTTGCCTCCTCCCTCTATCCTCTTACCTTCTACTTCCTGGACTATAGTTTTTTTTTTTTTTTTTAATGTTTTACCATTCATATGAATGTGTAAGTGATTATATATTGATTTCATAGTAGTATTGAGTACATTGGATACTTTTTTCCCCCATTCTTGAGATACTTTACTAAGAAGAATGTGTTGCACCTCCATCCAGGTAAACATAAAAATGTGAAGTCTCCATCTTTTTATGGCTATATAGTATTCCACAGTGTACATATACCACAATTTGTTAATCCATTTATGGGTCAGTGGGCACTTGGGCTGTTTCCATGTCTTGGCAATTATGAATTGGGCTGCAGTAAACATTCTGGTGCAAATAATGTTTTTGTTGTAAAATGATTTTTGGTCATCTGGGTATATACCTAGTAGAGGAATTGCAGGATCTAACGGTAGATCTACTTTCAGTTCCTTGAGTATTCTTCAAACTTCTTTCCAAAAAGGTCACGTTAGCTTACACTCCTACCAGCAGTGTAGAAGTTGTGTAGTGTTCCCTTTTTTCTGCATCCACACCAACATCTGCAGTTTTGGGATTTTGTGATGTGGGCTAATCTTACTGGAGTTAGATGATATCTCAAAGTGGTTTTGATTTGCATTTCTCTGATGATTGAAGATGATGAGCATTTTTTCATGTGTTTGTAGACCATGTGCCTGTCTTCATCAGAGAAGTTTCTATTCAAGTCTCTTGCCCACATAGAAGTGGGGTTATGGGCGGCGCCCATAGCGCAGTGGGTAAGGCGCCAGCCATGTATACCGAGGCTGATGGGTTCAAACTCATCCTGGGCGAGCTAAACAATAAGGACAACTGCAACAAAATAATAGCCAGCTGTTATGGCGGGCACCTGTAGTTCCAGCTACTTGAGAGGCTAAGGCAAGAGAATCGCTTATGCCCAAGAGTTGGAGGTTGCTGTGAGCTGTGATAGAGTGGCACTGTACCCAGGGCAACAGCTTGAGACTCTGTCTCAAAAAAAAGGGGGGGGGAGGATTATTTGTTCTTTTCTTATTGATTTGTTTGAGTTCTCTACGGATTCTAATTATCAGACCTTTGTCAGAAACATAACCTGCAAAAATTTTCTTCCATCCTGAAGGTTGTCTGTTTGCTTTACTTACGGTGCTCTTGGCTGTGCAAAAGCTTTTTAGTTTGATCAGATTCCAGTAATGTATTTTTGTTGTTGCTTCAGTTGCCCAGAGGGTCCTTCTCATAAAATACTCTCCCAGGCCAATTTCTTCAAGTGTTTTCCCTGAACACTCTTCTAGTATTTTTATAGTTTCATGTCTTAAGTTTAAATCTTTTTTCCAGTGAGAATCAGTTTTTGTGAATGGTGATAGGTGTGGGTCCAGTTTCAGTCTTCTACAGATCTTTAGCCAGTTCACCCAGCACCATTTGTTAAATAGGGAGTCTTTCCCCCACTGAATATTTTTGATAGGCTTGTCAAAGATCAAATGAATGGTTCTCTATTCTGTTCCATAAATCTACCACTATTTTGGAAGTTGCTGTGAGCTGTGTGACACCAGGGCACTCTACCGAGGGCAATAAAGTGAGACTTTGTCTCTACAAAAAAAAAATCTACCACTATGTTTTTGTGCCAGTGCCATCTTTTTTTGATCATTATAGATTTATAGTATAGCCTGAAGTCTAGTAATGTGATACCTCTGATTTATTCTTATTTCTGAGTAATAAGAGTTTTTTTCTGATTCTATATAAAATGAAGTATTATTTTTTCAATTTCTTTAAAGTATGACAATGGTGCTTTAATAGGGATTGCATTAAATCTATAGATTGCTTTGGGTAGTATGGGCATTTTAACAATGTTGATTCTTCCCAGCCATGGGCATGGTATATTATTCCATTTGTTAACATCTTCAGCTGTTTTTTCCCAGGGTTTCATAGTCTTTAGTTAGGTAAATTCCTAGATATTTCATCTTCTTTGGCATATTGTAAAAGGAATAGAGTCCTTGACTATATTTTGAGCTTGACTATTGTTGGCATATATAAAAGCTACCGACTTGTAAGTATTGATTTTGTATCCTGAGATGCTGCTGTATTCCTTGATCACTTCTAAGAGTTTTGAAGTAGTGTCCCTGGGATTTTCTAGGTATAGGATCATATCATCAGCAAAGAGTGAGAATTTGATCTCCTCTGACCCTATTTGGATACCCTTGATCGCCTTCTCTTGCCTGATTGTGATGGCTAAGACTTCCATTGCTGTGTTGAATAGCAGTGCAGACAGTGGGCATCCTTGCCTTGTTCCTGATCTGAGTGGAAATGTTTTCAATTTTACTCCATTCAATATGATATTGGCTGTCGGTTTGCTGTATATGGCCTCTATCAGTTTAAGAAATGTCCCTTTTATGCCTATTTTTAAAAGAATTCTGATAATGAAAGGATGCTGGATATTATCAAAGGCTTTTTCTGCGTCAATTGAGAAAATCAGATGGTCTTTGTTTTTTATTTTATTGATGTAATGTATTATATTTATAGATTTGCATATGTTGAACCAACCCTGTAACCCTGGAATAAGACCAACTTGATCATGGTGTATAATATTTTTGATGTGTTGTTGAATTCTGTTTGCTAAGATCTTACTGAATATTTTTGCATCCATGTTCATTAATGGTATTGGTCTATAATTTTCTTTCTTTGTTGGATCCTTTACTGGTTTGGGGATCAGGGTGATATTTGCTTCATAGAATGTGGTGGGAAGTATTCCTTCTTTTTCTATGCTTTGGAAAATCTTGTATAATATAGGTACTAGTTCCTCTTGAAAGGTTTGATAGAATTCAGGTGTGAAGCCATCTGGTCCTGGACTTTTCTTTTTGGGGAGATTTCATATTGATGCTATTTCAGTGATTGATATAGGTCTATTCAAGATGTCTAATTCTTTCTGGTTGAGTCTAGGAGGGTGGCATGCTGCCAGGTATTGGTTCATTTCCTTCAGATTTTCATATTTCTGGGAATAGAGATTTTAGTGGTAATCATTGAGGATTTTTTGAATTTCTGATATATCTGTTGTTATTTCTCCTTTATCGTTTCTGATAGACAGTATTAGAGATTTTACTTTTCTTTTTCTGGTTTGGTTGGCCAAAGGTTTGTCAATTTTGTCAATCTTTTTAAAAAACCAACTTTTTGTTTTGTTGATCTTCTGAATGATTCTTTTGTTTTCATTTTCATTGAATTCTGCCCTAATTTTGGTTATTTCTTTACTTCTGCTGGGTTTGGGTTGAATGTTCTTCCTTTTCCAACATTAAATTATTGGCTCTGGCCTCACAGCTCACAGTAACCTCCAATTCCTGGGCTCAAGGGAGTCTCCTCCCTCCGCCTCCCAAGTAGCTGGGACTACAGGTGCCTGCCACAACGCCCAGCCGTTTTTTTTGGTTGTAGCCATCGTTGTTTGGTGGGCCCGGGCTGGATTTGAACCCGCCAGCTCAGGCGTACATGGCTGGTGCCTTAGCCGCTTGAGCCACAGGCACCACACAGGCGCCGAGCCTCTTCCTGTTTTCTTGATGAAGGCTTCCAATGCTATAAATTTCCCTCTTCGGATTGCCTTTGCATTATCCCATAGGTTTTGATAATTCGTGTCTTCATTATCATTTTGTTCCAAAATTTTGGTGATTTCCTTCTTAATCTCCTCTTTGACCCAACTATCATTCAGCCTAAGATTATTAAGTTTCCATTAATTTGTTTTGAGTGTGAAGATTCCTATTGCTATTGAGTTCAACTTTTATTCCATGGTGGTCCAAGAAGATACAAGGAATAATTTCTATACTTTTAAATTTGCTGAGGTTAGACTTGTGTCCTAGGCTATGATCTATTTTGGAGGATGACCTATGAGCTGATGAGAAGAATGTATATTCAATTTTATTACGGTGAAATGTTCTCCAGAGGTCTGTAAAGTTCATTTGTCCTAGGGTCTGGTGTAAGTCTAATATTTGTGTAGTTTCTTCTTGGAGGATCTATCCAAAACTGTCAAAGGGGTGTTAAAATCTCCAACTATTATAGTGCAGGAAGATATTAAGTTGTTCATATCCATTAGGGTCTGCTTTATGAATTAAGGAGTATTCTAGTAGGGTGCACAAATGTTAATTATCAAAATCTCTTCATGTTGCGTGTTTTCCTTGACAAAATATGTAGTGACCTTCCTTATCTTTCTTTATCTTTGTTGTTTTAAAGCCAATTATGACTGCTACTAAAATTGCAACCCCTGCTCTTTTCTGGTTTCCATTTGCCTGTATTATACAAGTTCATCCCTTCACCCTGAGTCTATTTTTATCCTTTAAGGTGAAATTCTTGTATACAGCAGATATCCAGTCTGAGTTTATATATCCATTCAGCCAGCCTGTGCCTCTTTAGAGGATAATTTAAACCATTCATATTAACTGAGAGAATTGATAAGCCTGGTTGTGTTTTGGGTGTCATGATTTTCAAAAGTCTAGTGGATGTTTGTAATCCTTTCACCATGTGGAAGTTGGGTTTTGTTTAAAAGTTTCTGAGTGAGTTTACTTTGGTGGTAGAGGATCGTGCTGGTCATTGGGGAGGATGGGTCCGAGAATGTGGTTTAGTTATGGCAGATTTCTTCAACATGTATATGTCATTAAAGTATTTGATTTCTCCATCACAAATGAAACTCAGTTTATCTGGATACAAGATCTGGGCTGAAAGTTGTTTTGTTTTAGGAGATTAAAGGTCAATGATCATCCTGTTCTGTGCTGAAAATTTTCAGCTGATAGAGATTTGCAGTCATTCTGATACTTCTCCCTTTGTAGTTGATGCTTTTCTTACGTCTGGCTGCTTGCAGAATTCTCTTTCATCTTAAAATTGGCAAAGCTAATCACAGTGTGTCTAGTAGATGCTTTATTTGGATTGATTCTTGCTGGGGTTCTGAAACTGTCTACTTTCTGAATTTCTATATGTCTTGCAATGCTTGGGAAATTAACCTCCTTAATATTTTGGAGTAGAGCATCTGTACCTTTAGGACCATCCTCTTCAGGAATTCATATAAGACGAATGTTTGATCTTTTGAAGTGATCCCACAACTCTCTCAGGAAATGATCAAATTTGCTTTCTGTCTGCCCCTTTGAACATTTGGGAATGTTCAAAAACTTTGTCTTCAATTTCAGAGATCCTTTCTTCCACATGGCCAACTCCATTACTAAGGGATTCTACTGTATTTCAGAGCTCCTCAAATAACTTTTTCATTTCCTTGAGCTCTGCCATCTCTTTTCATTGTGTCTGTATCTTTGGTGACTTTGTCTTTGAATTCATTAAGTCCTTGAGACAACTTTAGAACTACTCTTTGGATTTCAATTTCTAGCTTTTCTTCTATTCTGTTCATCTTATATATCATCCATATTCTAAATTCTATTTCTGACATTTCAGCCATTTGTCTATGTGTAGCATCTTCAATTATATATCCTTTGTTGTTCCTTGGGGGGTGATCTACTCAGATTATTCATGTTGTCAGAGTTCTTCTGTTGGTTTCACCATATGTTTATTTTCCTCCATTGGGTTATTAGAACTGGTTGGGCGAGACTGAATTGGGATTCCCAGGTAGTAGAGTTGATCAGCCCCTTACCAGAGTGCTAGTCTTTATAATTGTGGCTTGTCTCCTAGAAGCTTACAAAGGCCCCTTTCAGAGTTTTGGCTGGAGACTCTAAGGACGTGCTTGGTGAGCTAGCACAAGCTGTCTCTGTGTTAAAATCAGCCTACCTCTACCCTATCCTAAGAAGCCATGGTATTAGTTTTACATCTTGGCTGTGGAGAGATACAGACAGCTGCTGTATCCCACCTTCACCATTCAGTTCTTTACCACTATAGAACTTCCAAGGTTTAACCTCAGAATGTCCCTGGGTGGACAGCCCTAGATGCAAGTCCCAATCAAATTGTCTTGGGCAGTACAAACCCTGCTCAACAGAGGGGGATACAAGGATCTCCAACAGCTCAATTGGAGCCAGGGGTCCACGCCCCCACCCACCAGACTCAGTACACACTGGTGTCTGCTTCTCTGCTTGCCAGCCCAGTTGGAGCCGGGGACCACACCTGCCAGGCTCAGTCCACACCGGTAAGCCTCTGTTGGCAGACTGTTGGAGTCAGGGGATCATGCCCCTGCCCACTGGTCTCCATCCACACTTGGAGGGTTGCCAGCTCTGACAAAGTCAGGAGACCATGCCCTTGCCCTCAAGTCTTGGTCCACACCCAGCAAGCCTCTGCTGGTTGGCCCAGTTGGAACCAGGTACCAGCCCAGCCCGCCAAACTCAGTCCATACCAGGCAACTGCTCTCCTGCTTGCAGGCACCATCAGAACCAGAGGGGTTCTGCACCCCCTCCCACCAAACTGAGCGACACCACCACTGGCCAGGCAAAGTCATAACCAGGGGATTGCACCACCTCCTGCCAACTATCCCTTTCTTCCCAGGCCCTCTTTCTTATCCACTAGTCACAGATTCTGTCCTGATGTTTCGTGGTCCACACTATGTCCAGATCTCTCAGGAAAACACCAAATACTCTGTGCTCTGCAGAGGGCAGAACTTCAAATAGCCATGCGAGGGGGAAAGGGTGGACTGGGAGTTTGGAATTATCGGGGAAAATATTTGTTCAATTTTATACCTGGGTGGTGTCTAAGTTCACAAGTGGCACCTCTGTGTGTTTAGCAGCTCTCTCCAGTGAGGTAAAATGAGAGGTCTTTTGTTCCCTGCTCACTGGCAGAGAGCCTACTGCTGGCCTTCCACTTGGGAGAGGGGTCTCCTGTCCTGTCATTGATAGGCTTTGTACATGTAATTTGTTTTCTTGAATGCTCTTCCTTAGAGTCACAGCTTGCTGAACTTTTTTGGCTCAGCTCCCCACCTTTGGCTTCACAGAGTCCAATTCTGTCCAGTTTTTCTCCCTCTGGTCAGGAGCTTTTGCCAAGGGTTGGTACTAGTCAAGATAGCTACTAGCCATCTTCCCAGAATTCTTCTGCAGTTGACCCACTTTTTTAATCTTGATTGAAAACCATGGTATTATACCCAACAAGTCAGTTGTGAGGTAGCTGGAATATTTGCATATTGCCTTTATTAAGTAATAGTTGTTTTTTTTTAATTGTTGGGGATTCATTGAGGGTACAAAGAACCAGGTTATACTGATTGCATTCCTTATAATTGTGTCCCATCTCCAAGAGTTGTGTCATACCCCATGATCCCCCAGTAAGAGAGTTTTTGAAAGAAAGTTCTCTCATAAAATCTCTGCCTTTCCTCTAGCATCACATGCTAAGATGGTTGGTTAGGGCAGGGTTTCGTCTGTGAGTCCTATCACCTTAAGGCCTCCTGTTGGCTGGCTTCTCCAACCCCTTCTAGTAGGCTTGTAGAGGCTAGGGCAGCAGTCTGAGAAGCAGAGATAGTTGGTTTAACTGAGTTTCCTAAGGTTGAAATTGGGAATTTAGCTAATAAAAAGAGGTTAGCAGTTTTCATATAGAATGTCTGTTTTTTCTTCAGAATATAATACAATTAAACCATTCATAGAGCTTCCATTTTTGTGTTTTTAGTAACAGTAATTGCAGAAATGTGATTCTAATGAATCTTGTCACAGCTATTTTTTCACTATTTTGTTATTGCAAAAGAAAAGTCATACTCTGTGCTTTTTCTGCAGTCTTTCCCAGTTTATTGTTTTGTTTCTCAAAAAATTGCCAAGTGTTTTCTAGTAGAAGGAAATACACTTAGAGGTAGGAGATGAAAGTTTTACTTCCCATTTCTGAAACTACTTTGTAACTTGGGTTGACTCATTTGATGTCCTTGGATCTTCACTTATTCAGCTACTAAACAGAAACAATGCAGACATTAGTGAGGTTATTGTGATTAAAAGTATCAAGTTTTTCTCTACCATCACCTTAGAGTATTTAACATTTTTCAAGGCACCCATATACATTCTTGTGCTATTCAGAACAGCTCTTTACTGCATGCAAATATTGTAACTTTTTGTGTCTCTCTTACATAATGTTTTTATAAACATTTATATACTAGTTAATTATAAGATTTCATTATAGCTCTTGTGTCTTTCCTTTTGCAGAAACCACTTGACTACAAATACAGATATTTTCGTCGTGTCCCTGTACAAGAAGCAGATCAGAGTTTTCATGTGGGGTTACAACTGTGTTCCAGTGGCCACCAGAGGTTCAACAAACTCATCTGGATACATCATTCTTGTCACATTACTTACAAGTAGGTGAATGAATAAAAATGCCAAATAGCATAAATGTCTACTTCATATCTAGCTTAGGAAGTTCATATTTTGTAAAATTTCTTAGAGATAACATTATAAAGCAAAACAATGTTATACTACTACTACAAGGCAAGAAAATGACCAAAATGAAAAAGACTACGCATGGCTGAGAAAGTAGAGCATCTGAACTCTCACACAGTGCCTGTGAGAATGTGGCTTGTCCCACCACTTTGGAAATGAAAGCATTCCATGAGTAGATGAGTCAGATGTCCATACATTTCTTACTCAATTTTAAAAAACCAAATCATTGGCTCTCGCCTGTAATCCCAGCACTGTGGGAGGCTAAGGAGGGAGAATTGCTTGAGTTCAGGAGTTCGTGACTTGCCTGAGCGAGAGTGAGACCCCGACTCATTTAAAAAAAAGAAAAACCCAGCGAGTGCCTGTAATCCCAGAGGCAGAAGTTGCAGGCAGCTGTGATGCCGTTGTACTCTGCTCAGGGAATAGGGTGTGACTCTACTTTTTTTGTTGTTGAGACAAAGAAATAAAAATAAATAAGCAAGGAAATTAAAAAAAAAAAACAGATCATTTCCCCCTATACATTCATACATTTCAGTTTTACCATTTTTTATTTTAATCCCTGAGGAGAAACCAAATGGAAATATACACTGATATTAACATTATAATTTATATAGTTAACCATCTCCTTAAGCTGACCTAATTTTCATAGACCAGAGATGCACCACATCTGTGTATCTGTACAGTACTTACAGTGGTTCTGCCATAGTTAGGAAGGTCTACTAAAACATAAGACTGCAGTTATTCCAAAGCCAAATGCATTTTTTTTTTGAGAGTCTCACTTTCTTGCCCTTGATTGAGTGCTGTGGCGTCATAGCTCACGGCAACCTCAAATTCTTGTGCTCAAGAGATCCTCTTGCCTTATTTTATTTTCTTTAGTAGAGACAGGGTCTTACTCTTACTCAGGCTGGTCGCCAACTCCTGAACTCAGTCCACCCGCCTTGGCCTCCCAGAGTACTAGAATTACAGGCAGGAGCCACCGTATGTCACCGTGCCTGGCCCCAAATGCATTTTTTTGTTCTGTGAGGTAGGAAATAATTACAAAATAATTAATGGGCTAGAATGTTTGTGAGAAATAAGCAGTAAAGAAAAGTAAAATAGAAAAAGGAATCAGGGAAGTGAAATATCAATTATCAATTCATGTGGATATTCAAATAAGCTATTGAAAGAATATTGGTATGCACCTTGAGGTCAGCTTCTGTTAACCTGTTTGCAGTCTTGAGTTTTTTTTTTTTTGGTGAGACAGAGCCTCCCAATGTTGCCCTTGGTGGAGTGCCGTGGTGTTATAGCTAAAGTGATTATCTTGCCTCAGCCTCCCAAGTAGCTGGGACTACAGGCACCCACCACAATGCTCAGCTATTTTTTTGTTGTTGTAGTTGTCATTGTTGTTTAGCAGGCCTGGGCCAGAGTCAAACCCACTAGCCCCAGTGTAAGTGGCCAGGGCCCTAACCACTGAACTATAGGTGCTGAGCCAACCTTGACATATTTAAAAACTTTCCTAGAAAGAGCATTTTATCATTCCTACTGTATCTCCTTTTTACTTCTCTCTGTAATCTGATGCAGAATTTTTTTTATAGAAGCCAAACCCAGGGCTGGGTACCTGTGGCTCAACGGGCTAAGGCGTCAGCCACGTACACCTGAGGTGGCAGGTTTGAATCCAGCCCCGGCCCGCCAAACAACAATGACGGCTGCAACCAAAAAATGGCCGGGTGTTGTGGCGGGCGCCTGTAGTCCCAGCTACTTGGGAGGCAGAGGCAGGGACTCGCTTGAGCCCAGGAGTTGGAGGTTGCTGTGAGCTGTGATGCCACTGCACTCTATCCAGGGTGACAGCTTGAGGCTCTGTCTCAAAAAAAAAAAAAAAGAAGCCAAACCCAGAAGAACCAAACAAATGAATACTGCGCCATATTTATGAGAAAAGGAATGTTATAATCATTATTTGTGGCTGCCAGAGATCATTGTCTTCCTTATAATATAAAGTCACTTCAGTTTTCTGCTTTCGTTATTTCTCTTTTAAGGGAAGAAGGGAGATTAAAAGGCTTTGGTAGCATAACTCATTACCTGCTTCCTGTCCCCTCACCTACAGATATGCTGTGATCATGTAATTAGGAAATCATGAAATTCTATTATAGAAATATGATTTTTTCTGAAATACATTTTAATAAGAGCCCTAAAATGTCTACAGTCTTTGTCTTAGAAATTCTAGTCTTAGGAAACTGTTTAAAGGGTATAATCAAAATCACATTTTTTTAATTGCAAAATATTAGAAACAACCTAAATTTCCAAAAAGGATATTATTAAGTAAATTGTGGTACAAACAGACTGTGAAATACGGAAGTACTTCATATGGTTCTATCTGGGTGGTAGAAATACGAATAATTTTTCTTTCTTTTTTTTTTAAGACAGAATCTCTACTTTGTTACCTTAGATACAGTGTCATGGTAGCTCACAGCAACCTTGAACTCTTGGATTTAAGTGATCCTGTTGCCTTAGTCTCCTGAGTATGGGACTACAGGCACCTGCCACAATGTCCAGCTATTTTTAGAGATGGGCTCTTCCTCAGGCTGGTCTTGAATTCCTGAGGTAATCCACCCATCTCATCTTCCCAGAATACTAGGGTTATGGGCATGAGAATAACTTTTCTTTATACTTTCCTAAATTTTTCAAATTTTCTGAAATTTGAAATACCTATGTTGTTTAAAATTTACTGAGATGAGGCCAGGCGCGGTGGCTCATGCCTGTAATCCTAGCATTCTGGGAGGCTGAGGCTGGTGGATTGCTTGAGTTCGTGAGTTTGAAACCAGCCTGAGCAAAAGCGAGACCTCATCTGTACTAAAAATACAAGAGGATCGCTTGAGCCTGAGTTGGAGGTTGCTGTGAGCTATGATGCCACAGTGTTCTACCCAGGGCAAGAGCTTGAGACTGTCTCAAAAAAAATAAAATTTACTGAGATGAATTAGAAATAAAAAAGACTAAAGCATAAAATAACCCCCTCAAACACAAAAAGATTTTAAATGATTGAAATTTCCGCATGCTAGTAATTTTGTGCTTTCTTTACAGATCAACTGGTGAGACAGCAGTGAGTGCTTTTGAGATTGACAAGATGTATACCCCCTTGTTCTTCGCCAGAGTAAGGAGCTACACAGCTTTCTCAGAAAGGCCGCTTTAGGACCTGCGTCCAGTCCTGTCACTGTTGCATGAATAAAAAGTATATAGCGCAAAAGATCACCTAAGTTATAAATGTACATATGTATGGAATTGGGACTTATTTTAAATTGTTGCAGTTCTTTTAAGAAGAGTATAAATTTATTATTTTTTTTATTTAAAGGGATAGTTGCTTCTTGGGGTGTTTTGTTTAGAAATTAAGAAGTTAAAAGTTTAAGTATATTTATGTTTTAAAAAACCTTAATATGAGGTTAAAATCATGTTCTTTTTAAAGCAGACCTATGAGATTTCTGTCATATAAGTTATCTCCTGAGCACCCTAACATTTAAATGCACCAGAGGAAAGCTCCCCTGGATGAGCATTTTATTCCTGCATGACATAATGTCTTTGCACTGAAGGCTCAAATGTGAAAACCTGTTCTGGATTTGATTGAAACTGTTTCACCAATAAAGATTATCAATAAGCATTTCTTTCAAGAAAATATGTTCAGATTGCTTTCTTAAAATATCAGAATATTTAACAAACTAGGATAGCCAGCAGCAACTAAGAAATCATTGTGCCTAGCTGGGCACAGTGGCATGCATCTATAGTCTCAGCTACTTGGGGAGGCTGAGGCAGGAGGATTACTTGAGCCCGGGAGTTTGAGGCCAGCCTGCACAACATAACGAAACCCTGACTCTTAAAACACCATTGCCACATTTCATCTTTGGCTTCAAATGTAGCCACAGACTATAGATCTGCACTCTGACCTTATCTAAGCACCTTATAAAGTATGACATTAAGTGAACAAGTGAATCCCCCAGGACTGGAACTCAACAAGCTCAACCAACTCACTCAGTCATCATTCTTCGTAAAAGAATAGTTGGAGGATCATGGAAGCCCAGGGCTAGCTCTTGTTTTGATAAGAAAGTTGAGAGAAAGCCAGCCACCTAGTAAGTTGTATGTTACCTTTTTACTAAAAGGAGCTGCCCGTTCCTAGTAAGTCTTATCAGTGTTTAATTTAGTAGAACATACTTGGTTTTGGTGAGTCAAGTACTCATACATTTTCAGAAATCAGTATCTGCAATCACTGTGCTTTCATCTTCATTTGAGTTAATTTTGGTATTAAAAAACTTAATAGGTTCCCACAATTCAGTGTGGAATCGATCTTTTTGAAAGTGTGAGGAAAAACTTAATGTGTTTGGGCTGGGGAAAGATTTTATGAAGACCCCGTTGGCAATTGCAGCATCAACAATAAATTGGCTTAAAAGCTTCTACACAGTTAAGGACACAAAGCAAATAGGCAACCTTTACAATGGGAAAAGATAGTCACATGTTATGAATCTGAGAAAGGGCTAATAACCAGGATCTATTTTACAGTGGTTATGGCAACAGCCACATAACACAAGGGTGGTGGGTTCGGACCCCGCCTGGGCCAGCTAAACAATAGCAAATGCAATAAAAAATAGCTGGGTGTTGTGGCAGGCACCCATAGTCCCGGCTACTTGGGAGGCTGAGGCAAGAGGGTTGAGGTTGCTGTGAGCTGTGACACCACAGCACTCTACCAAGGGTGACATTGACGATGTCTCCAAAAACAAAAGAGCAAACAGGGCGGCACCTGTGGCTCAGTGAGTAGGGCGCTGGCCCCATATACTGAAGGTGGTGGGTTCGAACCTGGCCCCGGCAAAACTGCAACAACAAAATAGCCGGGCGTTGTGGCAGGCGCCTGTAGTCCTACCTTCTTGGGAGGCTGAGGCAAGAGAATCACCTAAGCCGAAGAGCTGGAGGTTGCTGTGAGCTGTGACATCACGGCACTCTACCAAGGGCGACAAAGTAAGACTGTCTCTTAAAAAAAAAAAAAAAGGAAAGAGCAAACAACCCAATTAACACTAGGCCACAAAAACAAATCGAATCTTAACCCAAGAAGACAGATGAGCTGGGCGTGGTGGCTCACTCCTGTAATCCCAGCACTTTGGAAGGCCAAGGCAGGTGGATTGCCTGAGCTCACAGGTTTGAGACCAGCCTGACCAAGAGGGAGACCTTGTCTCTAAAAATAGACAGGTGGTGTGGTGGGCGCCTGTAGTCCCAGCTACTTGGGAGGCTGAGGCAAGAGAATCACTTGAGGCCAAGAGTTTGAGCTTGCCATGACCTATGACAGCACGGTACTCTCCTGAGAGAAACAAAGTGAGACTCTTGTCTCAAAAAAAAAAAAAAAAAAAGACATGAAAAAATGCTCATTGTCCCTAGTCATCAGAGAAATGCAAATCAAAACAACCTTGAGATATCACCTAACCCGTGGTGAGAATAGCCGAAATTATGAAGTACCAAAGCTGCAGATGCTTTTTTATATATGTGTGTATGTTTGTGTATATATATGTTCTTAGGTTCTTAGATTGGCTTTTTGCAGACATCTGATGTTTTTCAGTTTGGAAAAGAGAAAAGCAGCTTGCCTAATGTAAAGCAGCTTTTCATGGTATGACTTGAATATACAAACTAATAGAACATATAGCTAGAAAAATATTTCTAAGGAAAGTGGAATGTTGAGAGTCTGTTTTATTGCTACTCAGTACTGGATTTGCTGATGTATTGCAGAAAGCCAGTAGATAACAAATTCTACTTAGAGAATTCTTTGTTAAGCACTAAACCAACTTTCGCTTAAATAGCTTAGAGATGGAAGTAGTAATTTTTTTTCAGATTATATTGTCTGTACATTTAAAATAATTTTTTAGTAATATAAAAGCAATATACATTTATTATGAGAAAATTATACAGTGAAGAAAATAATCCTAACACCCAAAGTTAGCTAACTAGAAGGGAATTTTTGCTGTGTAAACTCTTCTCCTATTCTCTAAAAATCCTACCTTAGAAACTTTTTAACTTCAAATAAGGTTCTTTCTCTATTGGGACATTATAGAAACCACTACTGTGGAGAGCTGACAGCGGTATCTAGATTAACTATTAAAAACCAATGAAAGCATTTTCCAGAAATCTCATTTCATATCCTGCTTGAACACCCTGTGTTCAGGAGATACCCTTGTAGGGAATCTGACCTAAGAACCTACGTGTTGTGTCACCCCCCTCTTCCTCTTGCTTTTTCTTCCCGGCCCCCTTTCTGTACCGCAGCAGAGAACACAGTGGATGTGCTTGGAGCTCTTAGGGGTTGGGGGTGCAGACTTGAATTACACATCCAGGGCAAAGTCCTTTCTTCCTGGCTCTGAAGTAACCACTGTCAACCTTATGATATTTATCTTTTAACTCTTTATTCTGTGCATCTATTAAAACTGAGATTTTGTTTTTCTTTTTTTGCAGTTTTTGGCCAGGGCCGGGTTTGAACCCACCACCTCTGGGATATGGCGCCAGCGCCCTACTCCTTGAGCCATAGGCACTGCCCCCAAAATGGGATTATTTTGTACTCTAAGCTTTCTTGCCCCACATATTAATGCTGTGTCAGCATTTCATTAAGTATTTTTAATGGTTATCTAGTCCAACTTTAAGCTCTTCTTTATACATTTCGGTTTTCTAATTTAATGCTAGCATAAACATTTCCGGAATGAACATTCCTATGGCTAAATCTTTACACATATCTTGAATTATTGCTTTAGGGTGTTTCTAAGAAGAATTGCTGTGCTATATGGCAGGGTGAATGTTTTTAAATATCTTAAATATTTTGGTACATAACATATACACTATAGAAAAACTAGAAAATAGATGAGCAGAAAGAAGGAAGCGTAATCAACTGTAGTCACCTTACCCAAAATATCCACTATTCACTTTTTGATATTAATCTTCCTTGCCTTTCACATGTATGTGTAATTTTTCACTTACAGTGAAACACTTCCGGTTCTGTTTCCTTTATCTGATGCCTTCATGCTCTGTATTTTAAAACCTGGCCAATCACATCCCCAGACACAGATGGTGAGCATTAGCAAGAGCTCTAGGTAACTTGGCAGCTGCAACATCTATCAGCTAAGGCTTTCTGAATCTCCTCTGGCTACAGAAAGACTACCTGGGGTCAGAGCACAGAAACAAGCCAGGAGGCTGGGCATGGGAGCTCACGCCTATAACCCTAACACCTTGAGGCCAAGGTAGAGGATCACCTGAGGCCAGGAATTCAAGACCAGTCTAAGCAACATGATGAGACCCCTATTTCTACCAAAAGAAAAAGCCCAGGCAATGTTGTGGAATCCCTGTGTCACAATGACTGTCAGCCACTGTGACCAATTGTGACAGCCACCTACATCCAAGTGATTTCAATCTTTTGTTACACATGGCAAACAGAACTTGCACATTTATCCCCACTCTTTCCTGAAACCTCACTAAAATGGTAGTAAAGAAATAACAAGGCTGAAGTCCATCAAGACGAAGAACAGGAGAGACGCTGACAGCAGACAGGAGAGGTTCTGTTAAGCAGAAAACAGATGAACAAGCGATACAGTGGTTTTGAGCATGGACTCCAAGTGGAAGTGATAGATCCACAACTTTGTGACTTTGAGCAAGTTGCTTAAACTCTCTCTGTCCCAACAAAATAGAGTTGAGGAATAAGGATGGTATCTGATCAAGTGGGTGCTCAACATACTGCAGCCTGTACAGAAATGATTACTATTGCTGACCCAGAGGGATTTTGAAACCTCAGCTGGAAGAGAAGCTAAAAAGAGCAGATTGATTCAACTGACCTTTAAATAATGTAAGGCACCCCACTGACATGGCAAGACCCACCCCAGAACTGAAATTGCCAGGCTCATGCCATCAGCAGGAAAGTGGAGGCTTCCTGCCCCCATCCAAAGCAAGAAAGATGTACAGATTCTGACATTGAGGGCTGTCAACAAAATAGATGGATCCCCTCCCACACACATAATTTCTAGTCATCTTAGCAGTTCATTCTTGGCTAACAAGGGACAGACAAGTAGCACCAGGTATTTGACAAGAAAGTCTCTACCGAGGAAGGCAGAAATCAACCACATTAAATTAGCAGAGAAAAGGGGTGCAAAGGAAATAGGGAAATGCAGGTATTGAAAGACATTTTAAACACAAAATAAATATGTATCTTCAGAGACATGAAAGAAGAAATGCATCCATAAAACAAGAACAAGAGACCATATAAAAGGAAAGAAAACCTTGGAAGCAAATCCTCTGGGTATTACAAGTATGATAGCTAATTTTTTTTTAAATTTCAGATGAAACATGGGGCAACAAAGCTGGATGTTTCCTTAGAAACTTAATATAAGGCTTGGTGCCTGTGGCTCAGCGGGCTAAGGCACCAGCCACATACACCTGAGCTGGCAGGTTCGAATCCAGCCCAGGCCCGCCAAACAACAATGATGGCTGCAACCAAAAAATGGCCGGGCGTTGTGGCGGGCGCCTGTAGTCCCAGCTACTTGGGAGGCAGAGGCAGGAGACTCGCTTGAGC
>CAUYRH010124421.1:0-11455 GCA_963574655.1 Perodicticus potto | reverse complement strand
AGCTGGGATTGAAAAGGGATCCAGAGATTCAAAAGTAGGATCTTGGGGAGGATGGGTCCCCCAGTCTTCTCGGTGGAGCTGCAGACCCAGAGATGGCTGCCCAGGCTCAGAAGGCGGGCGGGGCCTGATACGGCTGTATAGCTGGTCAACTCCGACGACCTCGGGCTCCCTGGGAAGCTGCACAGAGCTGTGCGCCTGCAATTTCTGTTTTCCCTGTGTCTTGGTGAACCGGGGTGGCACGTGTCACCATACTCTGCTGGAGGCCACAGATCAAGGCTGTCTGGTAGTTACTCAGCAGGCTGAGGCAGGAGAGCAGGTGAACCCAGGTGTTTGTGGTTGCAGTGAGCTGTGATGACACTATTGCTGCAGGCTAGTCCAGGCGATAGACTGAGAAAACCGCCTGTGCCTTCGCGGGGAAGAGGGGTCTCTGCGGAGTAGGCCTGTAGAGCTGCGCCTCCGTACCCGGAAGTCCAAGATACAGGCGTCAAAGTCTGGGCAGAGGGAGCCGTCCGGGGCACCGAGGCAGCACGGCCGCACACCTGCAGCTTCTCGCGTTCTCTTAGGAGGTTTTCTTGAAGAAATTCTGACATACCAGACACAGATTACTGACATTTGAGATGGCTTTTCAGCTTTGTTTCTACTTTGTAATTTCTCACCTTCAAAATAAATTTGTTTCTGCAAATTATTGTAATAAAACTGATCCTTTAGGAAAATGTGAGTGTGTATCAATGTAAGCAGTTATGAGTTAAAAAAAAGTCTTTTTTTTAAATGTGAGTGGGTATTCTGGTCATTCTCATCCTTCCTACAAAGACCTGAGGCTGCGCATACTCCGGTTGTAGAAGCAGGTAGTATTGTGGTACTTAATCTGAGCAGCTAAAGGAAATAATTTTAAAAAGTATCACATAGGCTCAGTGCCTGTAGTTAGTGAGTAGGGTGCTGGCCACATGCACTGAGGTTGGCAGGTTTAAGCCTGGCCCGGGCCTGCTAAACAACAAAGACAACTACATATTCCAAACAAATGAATTCTTTTAACTTACACTGCATTCCAGAACTAAATTTCTTCCCTTCCATTTTTACTAAAAACTAGTCACAGAAACAAAACCAGACTTTAGCCTTTGTTTTCTGTATAAGGTCAAGCCTCTTATAGTTACCTTCCTGTTTGGTGTTTTTCGTGTTTTGTTGTTGTTGTTTTTGAGACAGAGTCTCACTTTTTCACTCTCAGTAGGGTGCAGTTGCATCATAGCTCACAGCAACCTCAAACTCTTGGGCTCAAGTGATCGTGTTGCCTCAGTTTTTCTTTTTTTTAGTAGAGATGGGAGTCTCCCTCTTCCTCAGGCTTGTCTCGAACTCCTGAGCTCAAGCAATCGACCTACCTCACACTCCCAGAGTTCTAGGATTACAGGCATGAGCCACGGCTCCCAGCCTCACTTTCTTGGTTAACTACTTGAGAGAGCTAACTGCACTGGCATGTGGAAACTTGTCTCTCAGCTAAGAAGATGCACCAATCTCATTGTTTCAGAGAAGCACCTCCAATCAGGAATTACATGTATTTCAAAAACTTCCACCCAAACCCCCTACCCCCAAATCAGATAATCCCTTCACTACTGTACAACAACTATACTATAAGGAATCAGCATGCCCTCCCTGGGACTATTATATAACTTAATTTTATCTATAATAATCCCTAACTCTTTTCACACTTCTCTAAAACCTTTACCTACAGGAAGACTTCTTGGATTTCTCATGGTAAGGTTTAACTCTTTACTTAAAACTGCCTTCTTCCTCACCCTAATGCTCCTTTAGCCCCGTAGACTTCCCTGATGTTACACCTCAGTACTTAATAAGCACAATCAATTTTTACTAAACCAGTCCTCACCACCTCTATCTCAATGACATGCCATTCCAGCTCCAGGTTACATTTAACCTTGCTAAACAACTATGACCTACCATACACTTGACTTACCACAAGAAGAAGGGAGCCTCTTTGTTTGAACAACGGACACGAATAAATAAGAAATTACTCCACCACTATAGCCAAAGGAACAATAAAAATGTTCCATACCTTTTCAGAAAACACCCACTCATCCCCTTACACAGGAAGTCTCATCTCTAGGATAGTAACATTAACCATGAACCTTTTCACCCTAAACCCCTTTTGTATGCCTCTCACTGGCCCTGGGCCCTTCTTGAACACCTTGTCTCCAAATCTTTACAATCATACCACCACAATTTATCCCCCAACCTTTTCTAATCCTGATAGATAGATTATACTTTGTCACCTCTTGTTAATAAATTATTTTTGCAACCAATTTTCATCTCAGAATACTTGCAACTTCACCTTATTTCCCCTCTTTCTAACCCTAGACCTAAACACTCAAAAACCCTTTTCCTAGATCCATACTCTCAGCTGTCCACCATAAACCAATGGGCTGATTCCTCCACTTCTTGGGAGAACATTTGCTAATTACCTTTTAGTCTGAAGTATCAAACCAAAACAAAATTGGAAAATTTACAATTTTTTCACCCATTTTTCTCATTTCACCTTAACTCATGTCTGACACAAAAGCTTATTTTTTTTTTTTTGAAACAGAGTCTCACTATGTCTTCCTCACTAGAGTTCTGTCGCATCACAGCTCACAGCAATCTCCAACTCTTCGGCTTAAGCGATTTTCTTGCCTCAGCCTCCCAAGCAGCTGGGATTACAGGCACCTGCCACAATGTCTCGTTATATTTTGTTGTAGTTGTCATAGTTGTTTAGCAAGGCCCGGGCCGGGTTCAAACCTACCAACATCAGTGTATGTGGCCAGCACCCTAACCACTGATCAATGGGCGCTGAGCCTCAAAAGCCTATTTTTGTTTGTAAAGACAAAACATTCTTGCTTACCCACCAACTGGACAGACACCTATACTCTTCTATACCTATCTCCCTATATAAACATGGCCCCTCCTGATCAGAAACAGCTAATGGGTAGGAGCAGAATAGAAAGCAACTTCATGATCACAGCAAACCCCCTCCCCAACTCCTGGAATGCTTCAAGGTCTATGTTCCTGGGAAGCAACAGAACAGTAACTTTTTTTTTTCTGAAATAGTCTCCCTTTGTTGCCTTTCATACAGTGCCATGGCATCATAGCTCACAGCAATCTCAAACTCTTGGGCACAAGCAATTCTCTTGCCTCAGCCCCCCAAGTAGTTGGGACTATGGGCTCCTGCTACTAGACCTGGCTATTTCTAGAGGAGGTCTTTCTCTGGCTCAGGCTGGTCTCAAATCTGTGAGTTCAGGCAATTCACCCACCTCGGCCTCCCAGAGTGCTAGGATTACAGATGTGAGCCACTGCTCCCAGCCAAAACAGTAACCTAAATTCTCAGTCCATCTAGTGACCAATTAAAGCAGATGGCCATTTTATCCTATGAAATAATCAAGCCCCCCAAATCCTCCAACCTTTCATGATTTATTTCATGTTGGCCATCATGCTCTCCTTCAATTCCTAAGCCCCATACTAGCTTGTAAAAATCATTCCCCCCTCCTTGCCACCATAATTGGAAACTGTAAGAACTGCTACCCAGTCTCTCTCCAAGGCCTGCCACACCCCTCATTTCCTATCCACCAGGCCAGAAGTTATACCCAGTAACATGATTGCCAAATTGATTTCACTCTTCTGCCCACACATAAATGACACAAATACATATTACTGTTAATAGACACCTTTTCAAAATAAGTCAAAGTGTTTCCAACCACTTCTGAGAAGGCCTCAGAACTTACCCAAGTCCTACTAGATCACATCCTCTCACATCTTGGTCAGCCTAGCTGATCTGTCATAGAGAGCACACATGGTGCCATGACATGACCATAGCTTTCTGCTGATTCGCTACACGATCCCTCTCTTCAAGACCCTTCACTACTCGTATAGATATGTAAGATCATCTGTCCTCCTCCTGGCCTAATGTTCATGACAACCCAGAAAAAGACAGGAATAGCTTCTTTCCAATGTTTAGACCCGATAAAAGAAGCAGGAATGGAGGCAGTAAGATATACCTTGCTACCTCTGAAAACTATAAAAACATACTTTCCAATAACAAAAAGCCCTGACATTTACATAGAAGTGAGGAAGGAGAAATAAAGCTTTTACTTGTTAGTGATCCTGCGAAAGCAACAGGCAGCTTCATAACTCCTCCTCCAAAGATAAGAACAAACTTGACACTGAGCTAACTCTGTAACTAATAACAATATCCTGTTTCTAACATCTATAGCCATAACTATGTAACTGATATTGAACTAAAGGAAAAAAAAAGGTATGAAAAAGTTTGGGAAAAAACTGTTCGCTGGAACTCAGCATTTCATGCCTTGAGGCACATGAGTTCTTGCTACAAATTAAAAGTTCCTTCCTCTATAGCTGTGGTTCTCAACTTTCCTAATGCTGTGACCCTTTAATACAGTTCCTCATGTCCTGGTGACCCCCAACCATAAAATTATTTTCGTTGCTACTTCACAACTAATTTTGCTACTGTTATGAATCATAATGTAAATATCTGATATGCAGGATTTTTTTTTGATGGTCCAAATGGGTCACTCCCCACAGGTTGAGAACCACTGCTGTAGGGCCTTGTGAGGCCCTCCAACAGGTGGGACCTTCCCAGGGAGTGAAGGACACTGTAATCCTTCAGCAGATCCCAGCACTTTGGTCACAGTGTTGCAGGACTCCAATCCCAGCATGTACTGGGCTTAGTGGTGGTGTACAGTCCTAGAGGGGGGTAGGATGGTGTGTACTTTGCCAGGAATTCTGGCAGTTATGGCCTCTTTATGGCTATAGCTGTAGTCTCTCCCTGAACAGAAAAAGAAAGTTTAGCTGGGTGTTGTAGCAGGTGCCTGTAGTCCCAGCTACTTGGGAGGCTGAGAGGCAGGAGGATCATTTGAATCCCGGGACATTGGGGTT
The DNA here is from genome assembly GCA_963574655.1 of Perodicticus potto. NCBI lineage: Eukaryota > Metazoa > Chordata > Mammalia > Primates > Lorisidae > Perodicticus > Perodicticus potto. The sequence goes on along the minus strand of CAUYRH010124421.1, from coordinate 6,523 downwards.
GGTGTCAGCCAGGCTGATACCATGGCACTGTCGCCTGGGCAACAGACTGAGACTCTGTCTCAAAAACAAATAACTAAGGCTCCTATGGCAACTGTGTGGCCCAGGCCATGGATCACTTCCTGTAGGTCAGTATTTTCTTTCTACACCTTCCAGTGTCCTCTTTAGATGGAAGATTCCAGACTCCCACAGGTGTTAGATGGAGATGTTGCAATACACAAATATGAAAATATCTGTGTATTAAAAGGAGGATTAATGGGAAAAGAATTTTGCAATCTGTTCAGAGGCCCTGCTGTTGACAGTGTGGCCACAAAGATATCAGCAGTTCCTACAGAGGCTGTATCAGAAGGTCCATATGATGCAACCACAGCTGCTGTCCACAGAGCTAGGGGCTCCTTGTAGTTCGTTGTCTCCTGTTGAGATTTTGTGGCTCTGACCCTCCACTGTTTGTCTCATTCCTGGGAATACCTGCTGAGTTGTCCTTTTCCCAGTCATTTCCTGGGAGCCAGTGGTGTAACTATATGTCAGAGTGTCTTTAGGGCTTCCACTTTCACTACCTAAATCACTCTACACTGGTCAGGTACTTACCTTGTTGCAGCCCCATGTTCATCTGCTCCAGTGAAGCTGTGAACAATTCTAATCACTGGATCTCATTCTGATACTTCATAGACTGCTTAGGAAACTGGACATCTTGTTTTTGGTCTCATGGTCACCGTTCCTGTTGTGTTTTGAAGTCTGCTAATAGTTTGTTAATAGTGGGGACACTTGTTATAGAAGGCCCTTTTATATACCTTAGTGAATGGAACCTGGCACTTCACTAATACTCTGTACATCACATAGTTCATCTGTTACAGCTGCAATATTTGTACACTTCTCCAAGTTTGGTGTAATATGCTGTCAATCCACTCTTCTTTTTTTTCTTTTATTTTTATTTATTTATTTTTTAATCCACTCTTCTTAACAATCACTTTCACTACCGGATTCTCTTACACTGTTACCATTTTAGTGATCTACTATTACATTCATTATGTCTTCCAATAAATTATCATTTTCCAGATCACCATGAAATATTTCAAAATCACTAGGACAATCAGATACGGCATCTGTGTATAATTCATTGAAAGGTTCTTCACTGTCTTGACCCATCATGGTTGAAATTTTGCCAAAGAATTGTGATAGAAACATGAATATCTAGAAAAGTATTTGTTTATAATAAAGTCAACATGACTGGCTCTGTGCCTGTAGCTCAGCAGCGAAGGGTGCCAGCCACACAACTGGCGGGTTCAAACCCAGCCTGATAAAAACTAGCCTGGTGTTGTGGTGGGTGCCTATAGTCCCAGCTACTTGGGAGGCTGAGGTAAGAGAATTGCTTAAGCCCAAGAGTTTGAGGTTGCTGTGAGCTGTGATGCCAATGCACTCTACCCAAGGTGACATAGTGAGACTCTGTCTCAGAAAAATAAAATAAAATAAAGTCAACATGACTGAACAAATATGAAGAAAGCTTTAAAATACCTTAAATTACCCTATATCTTAAAAGTTATGTTATACCCATAGCAAGAGTAATAGAGAAACGCCAGCACACTGAGTCCAAATTAAGCCAGGATCCTTTATTGATTAAGCAGGCAGAGAGTGGGCTTATGCCTCAAAGTCTCTCAACCACTAGAATCAGAGATGGAAACCTTTTATAAGGGGCTTTCAGTATAGTAGGGGAAGTCTTTTTTTTTTTTATTTTTGAGACACAGCCTCAAGCTGTTGCCCTGGGCAGAGTGCTGTGGCATCACAGCTCACAGCAACCTCCAACTCCTGGGCTCAAGCGAGTCTCCTGCCCCCAACTCCCAAGCACAGGCACCCGCCACAATGCCCGGCCATTTTTTGGTTGCAGCCATCACTGTTGTCTGGCGAACCCAGGCTGGACTCGAACCCACTAGCTCAAGTGCATGTGGCTGGCGCCCTAGCCCGCTGAGCCACAGGCACCGAGCCGGAGGGTAAGTCTTTAATGCAAGCCAAATTTGACAAGAGCCAACACCTGGTAAGGAGAGTCCTTACAAGAGAGACCTGGGGTTTTACAGTTATTACTAAACTCTTTCAGCTGAACTTCCTGTCTTAAAGGGGGAGTAGTGAAAGCCCTTAGCAAGATGGAGTTGGGGCATAACTGTTACAATGGCAAATGTAAAAGCCAACACAAGCTAACTCATGTCTGGTCTAAAATATGTTGACCTGGAGCTCTGCCTTGAAATTGTACACAATTACCTAATAATTTTTTCTGCATCTCCCTGCCTGCCTTTTCAGAGTACATGTTCCATGTTCAGTCAATTTTCTATCTGATGACAGGAAACTTACACAAAAAGGTCTTGGTGGGTGAGAGAAATAGCCCAAGCTTGACCTTCCTTGTCCTTTTCTTTCCCCTCGGCAGGTGCTAGGCTTATCATGTGAGTGGTAGCAGTGGGAGAACCTGACCAGTTTTCACCTTGAACATTTGTTTCCCTACAAAGATGGGCCCCTCACTTTTAGCAGGTGTGATTTCTTTATGTTAATTTTCCTCCGGTCTTTCACAGGTTTACGTTGTGAACAAACCTGTGCTACAAATACTATTGAAAATGAAACAATTGGGCAGCACCTGTGGCTTAGTGAGTAGGGCACCAGCCCCATATACCAAGGGTGGCAGGTTCTAACCCAGCCCTAGCCAAACTGCAACAAAAAAGTAGCTGGACATTGTAGTGGGCCCCAGCTACTCAGGAAGCTGAGGCAAGAGAATTGCCTAAGCCCAAAAGCTGGAGGTTGCTGTGAACTGTGAAGCCATCCCACAGCACTCTACTGAGGGTGACAAATTGAGACTCTGTTTCTAAAAAAAAAAGAAAGAAGGAAAGAAAGAAAGAAAATGAAACAATTGCCCACCTAACAAATGGTAACAACATTTGTTTTTCTTCTTTCATTACAACTCAATTTACAATCACCAAAATGTGGAAACAGCGACATGGCCTCAGGTGCTCCCCAAGGAACATTGCCCTAAGATGGAAAATCTTTTCTCTGTGGACGTGACCGAGCTAGTAAGAACAATCAGTTAGATGTTCACAGAAAGGAAAGTAACCGGAGGGCTTCACAGGGTGTAGCTGGGTGTTGGGCACTTGCAGAGGTTATGGGAAGAGGTACTCTGTCCTTTTCTCTTTTTCGAAAATGGCCATTCTTCAAGTTTTGCGGAACTTATCAGACAGAACAGACAGCCAGACACCGTTGTGGTTAAGCCTGCAGCAAAATGTTGAGAAAGTGTTCAATTTAGATTGATTTTGTATGTATCCAGCAGCATCCTTGCTGAACAAATAATTTTCATGGCAGCTTCTGCTGTTTCATCATTATTCGTTCCTTTTTCTATTTCTATACTTTTATTTGATCAGTGTGTATAAAAACACCCAATAAACGTGGGTTGTCACTGAGTGCCTGAGCGAGCACCAGTCTTCCTTTCAACAATCATTTTGTGTGCAGTACTTCCTCTGTGTCTCAGATCAGTTAAGTTCCGTGGTCGACTACAAGCAGCCTAAATGCCCACCAACACAGGAATGGATTAACCAGCTATGGTACAAGTATACCATGGAATACTATTCAACAATTTAAAAAGATGGAGACTTTACATCTTTTGTATTAACCTGAATGGATGTGGAACACCTTATTCTTAGGAAAGTATAACAAGAATGTAGAAGCAAGAATCCTGTGTACCCATTCTTTTTTTTTTTTTTGCAAGAGTCACCCTTGTCACCCTTGGTAGAGTGCCATGGCGTCACAGCTCACAGCAACCTCAAACTCTTGGGCTCAAGTGATTCCCTTGCTTCAGCCTCCCGAGTAGCTGGGACTACAGGTGCCCACCCCAACACCTGGCTATTTTTCTGTTGCAGCTGTCATTGTTTACCTGGCCTGGGTTGGGTTTTTTTTTTTTTTTTGAGACAGAGCCTCAAGCTTCACCCTGAATAGAGTGCTGTGGCATCACAGTTCACAGCAACCTACAATTCCTGGGCTTAAGCGAGTCTCCTGCCTCCGCCTCCCAAGTAGCTGGGACTACAGGCCCCCGCCACAATGCCCGGCCATTTTTTGGTTGCAGCTGTCATTGTTGTTTGGCGGCCGGGGCTGGATTCGAACCCACCAGCTCAGGTGTATGTGGCTGGCACCTTAGCCCATTGAGCCACAGGCGCCAAGCCCCCGGGCTGGGTTTGAACCCACCAGCCAAAATATACGTGGCTGGTGCCCTAGCCTGCTGACCTATAGGCCCTATGTACCAATGCTGAGATGAGGACAATTGATGACCTAGGACATGATGGGGGGTGGGGAAGGGTAGAACAGAGAGAAGGAAAGCGGGAGGTGGTCCAGGGGTCACAGTGTGTGAGAAAGCTTTTGGGGATGGAACACAATTATAAGAGGGACCTTACCTAATAAATGCAATCAATGTAATCTGGTTCTTCATAACCTCAATGAATCCCCAACAATAAGAAAAACAAAACAAAACAACTAAAAAGAAATAGATATTGTTAAAAACATCAAATTATGGGGCAGTGCCTGTAGATCCGTGGGTAGGGCACCAGCCACATACACCAGAGCTGGTGGGTTGGAACCTGGCCCGCGCCAGCTAAAACAAGAATGACAAACTGCAACAACAAGAAAAATAGTTGGGCGTGTGGCAGGTGCCTTTCCTCTACCAAGGGTGACATAGATCCCCCCCCAAAATTGTGTATTTATAAATGTATACAAAATACACAAAAAGATAGATACCAACCTCTTAACAATAGTTTCCTGTATGAATGTAATGAGTTTGGAGAAAAGTGACAACTTTCATTTTCTTTTTTTTTTTTGGTTGCAGCCATCATTGTTGTTTGGCGGCCCTGGGCTGGATTCGAACCCGCCAGCTCAGGTATACGTGGCTGGCGCCTTAGCCTGCTGAGCCACAGGCGCCGAGCCCCACAACTTTCATTTTCTAAAGACCTGTATAATGGTTCAGCATCCATAGCATATTGGTTATGGCGACAGCCACATACACCAAGGCTGGCGGATTCAAATCCAGGCCAGACCAGCTAAATAACAATGACAACTGCAACAAAAAACAGCCAGGTGTTGTGGCAGGCACCTGTAATCTCAGCTACGTGGGAGGCTGAGGCATTATAATTGTTCAATCCCAAGAATTTGAGGTTGTTGTGAGCTGTGACACTTTGGCACTCTACCAAGGTAGACATAGGGAGGCTCTGTGTCAAAAAATAATAAAACTAAAAATAAAATAAAGACCTGTATAACTTGTTTTATTTTTTTATTATTTTATAATAACAAAAAAACCCCACCATCCCTTTTCAATAAACCTGAACTAAACTTTTCTGCTCCAGTTGCTGGGTACCACTTCCACCACCTTCCACCCACCCCTATGTGGGTGGAAGTAAACCAAGGTCTGGATCAAAACACAAGAGACCAATGTATCAAACATGCTGGAAAGGTCGTTCTCATCAGGGTGCCAAGGAGAGGCAGCTCTTTATTGGGACTTTCTGGCCAGCTGCTCTTCTCAGGGTGTCAGAAGCTTGTGGTATAAGTGTATTTCTTAAGGGTCTGTGACTGGCCTGGTGCAGGGATGTGACGAGTCTGCAGCATGTCTCCCTGATCTGAGTTATGCCCTCCTGTAACAGAGTCTCACAGAACAGGTTTTTCAGATCTAAGAGGGAGTTAACTTGGGCAAACTAACACTCCTGACTATTTGTTTTATTCTAGTCTGGGAGTTGGGGCATAGTTTTAATTAATTACTTCCTACACGATTGTAAGAGGGATTTTACCTCACAAATGCAACCATTATAACCTGGTTTCAATGAATCCCCAACAATAAAAAAAAAACAACAACCAGCATGTAAAATTGAGAAACAAAAAAAAATAAATTACTTCCTGCATGACTAATCAGTGGCGTGGAAGCCTAAAGGGAATTATTCTTAGGGTTTGGCATTGTGGCAGGCTCCTGTAGTCCCAGGTACTTGGGAGGCTGAGGCAAGAGAATCGCCTAAGCCCAGGAGTTGGAGGTAGCTGTGAGCCGTGACGCCACGGCTGTACTCCCCCAGAAGTACTCTGAACTTTCTATTTGTTCTCCTTAAATAAAATCCCTCTTTGTTACCTTGAACAAAAATAAGAATAACTTATGGGCCTGGAAATTCTCAGCCTCCTGGCAGCCCAGGCATTCAGGTTCCTGGTGATTTGATAAAGTCAGTTCACTGCCTAATTTGAACATACCAAGTTTATGGTGACCTGGCCCTTGCCTTTATCAAACCATTTTTCTCTCTATTCCTCCAGGCTGTCTGATTTCCATCCACATCCCAGGAGCTACCATTGGATACCCAAGGTGGCAGCATGGTTCACACCTGGGTCCGGTCTCCATGAGGGAAGCTCCTGCTGTTAGAAGAAGGAGAAAACATTACAAGGGAAAGGATTTACTCTACTTCATAAAGTCGTGAAATTCAGCCCACTAAGATGCTCTGGAGGCCACATCTCTGACTCCCATCCATGCTGGTTCTCAGGA
>CAUYRH010124419.1:0-17141 GCA_963574655.1 Perodicticus potto | reverse complement strand
ACACTCAAAAACCCCCACACTCCTGCCCAAGTTCTCCCAAGGCAGTTCAACCGAGTGCCAAGTCCAAAAGAAACCCAAACAGCTCACAGGCAAGGCCTTTCCAGCCTGCAGTCCCACTGTTGCCCCACCCACAGCCGCCGACAGGCTCAGACCGAGTGAACAGATGCAACCACTTGCCCAGTCTCCACTGGTTTTGCCTTCCTCAGGGTGTCCAGAAGCCTCACGCTGTCTCCCTGTGTCCCCAAGGGGAAGTTCCTGGGAAGATCCCGCCTGCCAGAGATGCCGGAGGTCCTCTCTCCCTGGTCTCACTGTGCCAGCCTCAAGGAAGCTGTTACTCAGCTGCCATCTTGCTCTGCCTCCCTCTTAATGTGGCAAAGGTTTTCAATATGGCCAGTGATTCTCCTTTATACTGTCTGGAACAGGCCTTGATTCCTCTTTCCAGAGGACCTTGCAGTTTCTGCTAGACCCTCTTCAGCAGGAACCACTTCTCTGTCGCTCTGCCCCCCTCCCCAGCTGTATTTTTGCTGATTCATCCCCTCCCAGTGACATCTGGCTCCAGCTCAGCTGATCAGAACCTCCTTTCAGACCTGTTTTCCCAGCCTCCTGTGCATCGAGGGCATAAGCATGTGACTCAGTTGCTAGGAATCGGCAGCTTTTTATACTAGATGAAAAACAGATATTTGACCTCCAAACCAGTGACACATTTGGATGGGAAAAAATGGCCACATGGCCACTTGCTGCTTCTCATTGATTGGTAGGCTTCCGCTTCAGTTGGTTTGGGACATCACAGTGAAGTATTTCCCCTGAGACCAGGTGGTGTCACTGCTGACAGCTTCTCTCTGCTCTCCCTCCCCTCCCTCACCCTACCATCACCACCAAATCACAGGTAATTCTAAATTCTACATTCTCTGATGGTACTTTGATCTCAATGGCATTCTTACTAATGCTGAATTCTCATTTCATACTTTCTAATTAGTTTTGTTGACTTGGTTTAAATTTATCTTTTTGGAGAAGATACAGGATAAGGAGATTAAAGTACACGCCTCTGCCTGACGGCATCTCTGTTAAGAATTAATTTAACTATGAGCACTGATGGTTTGATCATGGGGATCTATGCATCAGGGCAATAATGGAGAGGTGAGGTCATGTTTCCAAAAGTAGGGTGGGGGGGCCTCTTATTTTTTTCAAGGAGCAGTTCAGGCAAATGGTGAAAGGCATAGGCTGTGGGTGAAATTCAGCTCCATCACTGACGCATCAGTGACCTCAGGCAAAGTCCTAGGCTCTCTGTCACGAAAATCACATGAGTCAGCATGTGAAAGCAGCTGGACCCGTATCTGCCACTTTGTAAATGTTAGCTATCAAACAAGTCAGACAAGGGCTCTGTCATCATCTCCATGATCAATCAATCAATTGGTTAATTTCAGATACTGGTATGAAATAAATAAGAAACAGGAAAGGGACAATGGCTTCTCTGGAGAGAAGCTTGTGGGGTGTGTATATGGGGGAGGGAGTTAGGAAGGAAAGTGTGGCTGATGGTGGCAGGTAGAAGGTGGAAAATTAGATAAGGAAATTTTATTGACTCAAATGTACTAAGAATATATGGAAGTGACACAATCCAAAAAGATCCCTTGTTTGTGTGTGGAGTACAAGTTGATGAGGAGCAGAAGCAGGATCAGGAAGACCTGTTAAGAGGCTGGTATCATGGAAAGGTGCAGGGCCAGGGCTTATAATCAGAAAATCTGTGTCTGACAGCAATGTGATTTCAGGCAAGCTGTCTGAGCCTGGCTTCTCCTATGCAGAAACGAGGAAGGCAATAATATTTGCCTTGCAGGGTTGCTATGAGGATGAAATGAGATAATGCATATGGAAATGTTCAGTGACTGGAATGATATACAAATGCCACTTTTTAACATTACTGCTACTGGTACTTTCATCTGGTTTTCAATATGTGGTTCTCACACCATCTGGGTCAGAATCACTTGAACCTCAGGCTCAGAGGTTTTGGTTCAGATTTCCACATTTCCATCTACTTTTCCTAATCACCGCTACTATCCCAAAGGAGGAATTGTAAACCAGTGGTGAAGAGCTTGCGAGATTGGGCTGGACCACCTATTTAGAATACTTTAACTTTCCTGCATCTCTGTGTCCCAATAGCCTTATCTATGAAATGGGATACTAATTAGAATACCTCCTATACAGCGTTTTTGAAAAGCAAATGAGTTAGAACAGAGATCAGCTCATGGTAAACAATGAATGTTAACTATTGTTAACAGGCAGGGTTTGCGTGGAAGCAGATGTTAGTGCTGGACCTGACTATTGAAGACTTACCTCTTGACATGCAAAGATACAGTCCTTGTTTGTGAGGTGCTCACTGTCTTGCAGAGATGACAGACATAAATAGACCAGTACATTGCAATGCAATAATTGGCTCAATGAAGATTAACAGAAAGAATCATAGATAATAGAAAATTCTCACTGGGTGACTTTTGGTTATATGTTGTAGTCCATGCCTATCTCTTTTTATTCAGGCCAGTTTAATATTCTTCTATATTTAGGCTCATTAAACCTGGCTAACTTGCCTGGCAGCTAAAATACTGCTTAAATATTTGGTTCTGAAAAATGAGCCTTGGAGGAGAAAAAGGATTGCTTTACTCCTTTTATTTTTCTCTTATACTTCCATCTAGTTTGTGTTCCAGTAAACATTTATATTTAGAGCTGACTGAATAAGCTTGCTTCAGCTTTAAAGAATTCAGTGCAGTCTGGCTTTAGATGTGAAAACATTAGCAAAGCTGAAAGTATGAGTAGGAAACAGAGACAAACTGAAGTCTTGGAGAAATGATCTTGAAGAGTTTTCAATCTGGCTGGGGATTTTTTAATTTGGTGTCCAGTGTTTAGTATATTTTATGCCATAATTTATTAAATGCCCGTTGTCGTAGAAGATACATTCTTGCGCTGGAAAATTCTGTGTGAATTTCATAGCATACACAAAAATGCAATACACCGTAAGTGGACTAGGGTGAGGCAAGGACTGTGTGGGCTATAGGCATTTAGAGAAGGAAAATAACTAGGGGAAGCTTTACAGAAAGCATGCTTCTTGAGCTGGACCTAGGAGGAAATTTAAGAAAAAAATATATACAATGTTTTGACAAAGAGATGTTATAGAACTTGATAAGTACGGGTATATAAGCCAAAATAAATGCCAGTTTTTGATAAAATTGAACATATAATGAGAAAATACTTTGAAAACATAATCCATGCCTACATTTCTGGAACTGATCCTTTCAATTTTATTATGTACTGTTTGATTCTTAGGTGTTATATATATTGGTGTCAAGAGGATGGTCCAATATTGCTTGAGGTTATAAATATGGGCTCTGCTAAGTTTACGTCACCTAAATTTTATTTTTATGTTTTATCAAAACAAGAATAACAATAATACTCTGTGGATTTTTTTTTAGTAAAGGCAAAATGAGATTAATACATGTGAAGAATTTTAAACTCAATAAAGATGTTTATTTTAATAAAGAACTATAATAATTTACAATACTTATGATCCAAACTTCTTCCTCATGAATAAATTAAGTTCCTGACATAATTTACACATTTTTTTGGTAGATTATAGTGGAAATTGAGAAAAGCTTCTCTCCAATTGGCACATACTATGATTTCTGAGGATTCAGCATTTCAGTTCCTTAGCAAACACACACAAAACACAGTTTTTATTGGTGAGTACATTCATGGTATATTTAGACATAGGATTGGGTAGAAGTTGTAGTCAGATGAGTCCAAGCAGTTTTTATATTTAAGTGCTCTAGGACAGAGAGGTATGATGGGTATATCTTTCTGAAATACCACCAAGGTAAAAATGAGTCTCAGGGAAGTTAATGTCTTCCCAGATTTTTACACTGAGTATTCAGCCAAACTAGGTATATAACTATAAAGATTTTCCATCCCGTTGAACCATATTTTCCTTCCAAATGTGACCCATGGCTATTTAAGTCATGTCTATCTCCTCACTATGAATTCGGTCCTTACAGTCTGGTTTCTGTTTTAACCTGCTACAGAAGGTCCATGGGGGTCACCTGTGCCCATTTAATAAGCAAATCCTCTTTGGCCTCAAAGAGCTTTAACATATTTATTTCCTCCCTGAAATGCTTTCTACTGCAGGCTTCCTTGACATGGTACAATTGACCTGTCATCTTTTTCCTAAAATTTATCTGTTGACATAGCGTTTTCTTTTTCTTTTTTTTGCAGTTTTTGGCCAGGGCTGGGTTTGAACCCACCACCTCTGGCATATGGGGCTGACTCCTTGGAGCCACAGGCATTGTCCCATTTTCTTTTTCTTTTTTTTGGTCATTTCTGCATTTTGTCTGTACTAGGATTTAACCAATAATTTTCTTTACATGCTGATTTGTTAAAAAAATGAACTAGATCTACTTAAAAATCAGAAAAAAAGTAATGATAACACCGTAACAAAAAAACCAGTATCAATTGCCAAAAACAGAAGATGACTATAAAGATGAATGGTTTTGAACAAAATGAATTTTTAACTTCTAGCTAGACAATATTTTCTGCTGAAAACTTTGAACCTGAAGTCCTCAGTCTCTTTGTCACAGAGAAGCTAACAATTATTAGAGAGGTGTTTCAACTCTTAGAAGCTAACTGAAACTTTGCCCTTAATGTGATCCCCAAGTGGGAAGAGTGTTCTTTCCATATGATTATATGTTACAGAAAATCAAATCCATGATTTAAAACTATGTTTTTAACCACTATCACTGTACATTCTCTCTCTTCAGGAAACACAAGTGCATAGAATGAAATCTAAATCCCTCCACCCATGATTAAAGGCTCCTCCCCAAAATATCTCAATTTTTTTTCCTGGCATTTTTATCATGACTCTACATACAGCCTATCCTGTAGTGAAATTGAACTGCTCCCCTTTTAAACCTATGTCTGTAGCTTTCCATATCTTCCTCTTACTTTCTCTTCTCCCTGGAATGTCACCTCAATTGCCCCACTCTCTGCCTATTCCAAATTGCTACTTGAAGGATTTCTTGATTTCCTAACTTGAATAAATTACTTTATTTAAGTTTTCAAGAACTTAGACTTCCCTTGGCTACTTCATTATTTAACTCATCACCCCATATGATAATGATTATCTATATTTCTCTTTGATAGTGGAGGCCCTGTTCCTTTCTTTCTTATTTTTGCTTATTCTCAATAATTAGCAGGTGGACCAGCACATAGTAGGCACTCAGATTTGCACAGATTTGACAATATTCAAGTTGTATTGACTTTGTTTAACCAGATTTAGGGAATTTAGCTGTGTGTGTTATAATAGAAAGGAAATTCAGAGCACTTATCTCTGAATCAGGACATCTGAATTTTCACCCTGCTATGTTGAGGTCACTAGACAAAAAATTAATTTCTCTGACCATTCAGGATGATACCAAATCTGTCCCGGTTTATATAAAGGGGAAAAGTTTAGGAACTAAGTATTTAAAGGGACTGGAAGGAGTGCCACTGAGGGAGGGTGGGTGGGAGACTGGCTGGAGTCCCAGAGACAAACCCTGCCCTAGAATGGCCATTAGTCATTGTTTGCTCTGAGTACTCAAGTTCTTTGTGGCCTTTGTAAGAATGAGTGCTAAACACTCTCCTTTATGAGACACAACACTTAGGCTCTGGACTCAATCTAGTTTTATTTCTCATCCTTAAACTTTCTGTTTCTCCTTTATAAAAGGGAGATAATAATAGCATCTACTTCCTAGGGTAAATGTAATAATTAAATGAGATAATATGGAAGAATTAGTCAATGTTGAATGCATAGCGAGTGCTCAATAAAAAATCAGGTTATTATTTTTGCATGCCAAACTGCATCTGAGGAGCATTTTGAAAGATTCAGATTAAGCATAGGATAGATAACCCTAATTTTAGTTGCATTCTTATAACTAATGAAATTAAATTTAGTTTTTAAAATTTGTCTTTGTGTCTGTTGATATCAATCTCCCCTTCCCTTCTTTGCGTCTACTAAACCTGACCTCTTTTCACGGTTTCTGATATCAGTGAACAAATGACCAGCACAGCACTCCCCACCTGAAACCAAAACATTGCTTTCCATCATAGATTCCCTTTGTATGGAAACAAAGCCATAGGAGGATAGTGGGGAAGTGGGAGGACAGGAGGAAGACAGCCTTGATTTCCTCTGGATCTTAACCAGAGTTAAGGTTAGGGATCTTAACCTTGTTCTGACAGTGATTTTACTTTCTGGGTAATTTTAATCTCACCTAGGACTATGTTTTTGTTTCTCTGCTAGCAAACACTACGTATTTAAGATGTTTTTGGCCACTCAACCTCACATACTTGTGGACAGAATGAAAAGACACAGGCTTCTCATTGTCTCTATTTGAATAGCTATGATTCTTCCCTCTCATTTTTTGTTTTTGTTTTTGGTCTTTTTTTTCATTTCTCCTCCACCTCATTTCTCACTTTGCCAATAACCATTTGGACTTATTATTAGTTCTTTGGTTATTTGTTCAATATCTTTAGTTTGTGGGGTTTATTTAACTAAAATAAATAGTAAGTTTATTTAACTAAAATAAAATCTTAAGGCTTTCCCTTCAGTGACCGACTTACTAGACCCCCCTCTTAGCCAAGAAGATCCCTAAAACTGAGTTGCTAACCATGAGAAAGGAGATCATACAGGCCTCCTCATGCCCCCTTCCCCTTCCTGGAGATGTCCTCTGAGACTCACCAACAGCTCTAAGGCTATATAAGACCTATCTGCACGTCCTCAATGCACATAACAAACCACTTGAGTCTGTCTGGTGCTTTGTGTCTAATGAACAGACCCTTAATGTCAAGCATTCCTTTTTACTGACTCCTGGTCTTTTAGACAAAGCCTAACTCTTTCAGCCAATAATCAGCTAAAGACTCTTTAAACCCATAGGATGGCACCTGTGGCTCAAAGGAGTAGGGTGCCAGCCCCATATGCCAGAGGTGGAGGGTTCAAATGTAGCTCTGGCCAAAAACTGCAAAAAAGAAAGAAAAAAATCTTTAAACCCATCCATGACCTGTAAGCTCCTGCTTCCTGATGTCCCACCCTTTTGGGCCAAACTCATGTATGTTTTCCACATACTGATTTATGATCTCACCTGTAATCCCTGTCGCCTTAAAATGTATAAAACTGAACTGTAACCCCACCACTACCAGTCCACGTTCTCAAGTCTTCTTGGGTGTGGCTCCACATCATGGTCCTCAAGTTTGGCTCAGAATAAAACACCTTAAATTATTTTGTTGAATATGGCTTCTTCTCCATTGATAGTGGTTTACACTGAAATTTGACTCTCAAGTCTTCTGTCTTTATCCCCTCTGAATTCATCTTGTGGTATCTCTGTCTTCACTTGATATTGCTCCAGAATCTCCTGTCTTATTTACTCCAATGGCATCAACACAATCTATGGTTACTTCTTCTTTCATTGTATCTAATCACTTTCAGGTAGTCATTATGGTTAAATACTTAGCCATCATTGATTTTCACTTGCACACCACAGTTTAGTTAAGACTGTGAAGTCAGATATCCTTATGGCTTTCCCATTCCTCCTTTTTCCCTTGTCAAGCTTCTTAGCTCCTGCATAGAATTTCCTTAGAAATTTCCCTGAAGTGACTTCCTAAGATGTGCCTCTATTTTTCATTTTGTTCTTAGGCTTTAGGCTTTCTGTTATACTGCATAATATTTTATTTTCTTTCCCTCTGCTTGTGTTAACTATCATTTCTCTCATATTCTTTCCTCCTTTCACTCATTAAGGAACACAATTCTAATTCTTTATACTATCTTCTGATTTAAGGAAATGAAACAAATAGTGGACAAATGTGTTTTTGACCATAGCTATTGCAAAATTTCTGGTACAGTGTGTTAAGGTAGAAGGCAAAGAAGAAATTTAATTAATTAATATATGAGAGACCATTATGGCAAGTTAGCCACACAAGGTAGATGAAAGCAAAACATGACTTTTCCATGCAGAAATCTAGCCATGAGATTATTAAGAAATAAAAGGTAAATTTCTGAATCTGGGAAAGAAATGTGGAAAAGAACTTAGTTACACAGAATAAGGTCTATGGGCCAGCAGTGTGAACATCATCCTATATGCTTGTCAGAAATGTAGACAATTGGTCCCACATCACATTCACACAGTCAAAATCTGCATTTGTAACAGATATATGCACATTAAAAATTGAAAGTGCTGGTAAAGTGTAGGAAGCATCCTTACAATTCAGATTAAGTTCAGCTTAGCTTTTCTTGGGCAGACTTTGAGTAAGTTACTGAGCCTCTTTGAATTTGTTTACTCACCCATGAAATGTGAGTAATAACATCTAACCTTTAAAACTGTGGGGAATAGAAATAAAATACGTACAATTTTGTGGCAGTCAAAAACTAGCAACAAATACCCTGTGGATTTCTTAAGAGAATATTAACAGATGTGTTAGTTTCTCTAACTCGATTTTAAGTTTAGAGTCACTAAAAGAAGAAAATAGCTGTTTCTGAAAACATTCTCATTTTTTTTCCTGCCCTCTGAAACAAAGATCTGTATTCCTCAAACTGTATACTTGAAAGCTAAATTATTTTGTGAAATATAAAAGTATTAACACATAGGTGAATGGCTAAAAGCACATATTTTGTGAATTATTAAAGTATTAATGCACAGGTACTTGGTTGAAAGCATGCATACAAACCAGGAAAATAGATTAAATGTGAACTCTTCCCTAACATTGAAGAAGATTCTCTTTAAGAATAAGAGTAATGGGTGGAGTTGAGTATGAGTCTCAATTCACTTACTAACAATGTGAGCTTGGGCAGTCACAAAACCTTTCTGGACTTTAATTTTCTCATCCTTAAAATGTGGGAAGTAACATTAATCACAGGGTTGCTTTGAGAATGAAATAAAAATAATGTACTAACTTATATATTCATCTTCCCAAGCATCCATCCATCCTACTTTTATTTTCTGTCTGTTATGTTCTAGGTACTTGGAAAGGCACTAAACTTTTGAAACAGAATGAGACATAAACCTATCCAGAAGCTCGCTATCTTTAGCAGAGCTAGGTGTAAAACCTAGCTACTAATAATTTTTAAACACATTGTAAGTGCCAGGCACCATGCTAAACATATCATATTATT
The DNA here is from genome assembly GCA_963574655.1 of Perodicticus potto. Taxonomy (NCBI): domain Eukaryota; kingdom Metazoa; phylum Chordata; class Mammalia; order Primates; family Lorisidae; genus Perodicticus; species Perodicticus potto. The sequence continues at coordinate 7,966 of CAUYRH010124419.1, read as the reverse complement.
AAACTTGTTTCTCAGCAACACTGAGGCTTAGAGGGCTAAGTAACTTGTCCGGGGGCATGCAGTTAGGAAGTGGCAGATACAAACTGTAATAAACCCTACTAGGATAAGTTATAGAGCGAGCACTGTGCAAAAGTAAGCTGTTAGGATCAAGGCAAAAGGGCAGAACCAAGCTCTAGATGGCTTTATTGGAGATTCCCCTTCCCCTGGGGTGCCCTGTTTTGCATCTTTTCCTAAGAAATGAATTCCTTCCCTTGTGTGCTGTTTCTCTTGTACAGATGCCTCCCAGCTGGAGCTGGGACTGAGGAGTCACCTGCAGAATGTTGAGACTCACTCTCCTTCCCTCCATAAGAAAAAAATTCTTCTGTTTTTAAATTTCATGAGCCTTTTAACTCTCCAGCAGCCATTTGGTCTTTGCTGTTTCTGTTTGGTGGATGAATTTATTTTATGCGTTATTTCCCCCTTAAATTTTAAGGACATGTATCTTCATGAAAAGAACAAAGGAAGAAAAACAACTTGTAAATTATCACAAGAAAAACCCCTGCTAAAAGCAATAAGTTTGCTGACAGATGGCAGAATCAGTTGAAAAGTGAGTACCATATTTACTAAGTCTAACCCATTTAGTGAGCCAAAAAAGTGTTATCTAATTCTACCCCCTGTGTATGTGTGTGTTTTGGAATAAACAGATGCCTAATGAGAAATATGTCTAGTATAGTTTTGGAGGAACCTGGATAAACCCAGGTTCTGATTCAGGGTTTGATTTTGACAAATATCAGTGTGCAAAGCCGAATCTATTGTAAATAAAGTTGTGGGAGCAAAAACAGCATTAAGATGCTGTCAAAGCAACAACATTATTTTTTAAAAAACAACACACTCCTGATGATTATAACCCATAAATTTGCTTTTTAAAATCCTAAAATTTTTACAGTTTTATAATAACTACAAAGTACTGAAAAAAACGACACATGACCTGTCATTGTTAGGAAACTTGGATCTGTGTCTGGTCAGTTTATCCAATTTGGATATTATGATATTAAATATTAAGCTTTTTGTAAAACAATATGGAAATAGTTTTTCAAGACATACACTTGTTTGTACTGTGTAGAACATGGCTGAGACACAAACTCCCCCAGCCCCAACTTGACCTCTTTCCCCAAAATCCTATTTTCTAAGAGAAAGAAATGCTAATCCTACTACTGACTTGTTTTGAATACTGAATTTTGAGATTGTGTATTCAGATGAAGATGTATCCTGATCCAGTCTCAGCTGCAAAGAAAAATAAAATCTGGGCTACTGTATACATAAAAAGAACTTAAAATAGTCTCAAATTCTAAGTGAGCACATGTACCATGTTTTCTAGAAAGTGGACTTGCTGGTTATTTATTATTTAATGTGCTTGTGAGTTTCCTTAAGAAAAACAATGAGCTCCGTGATCTGTCCAGGGTCTGCATCGGGGTAAGTATTCCTCAACAGGTAGTCAACATGTATGGAGGAAAAAGCCAAGGAATTTTTTTTTGTTCTTTTCTCTTCTTTTTTTTTCTTTCTCTTGGTAAAAATCATGGAAATGTAATTGATTAATTAATCAACTGTGTCACACAAGGAGTTCCAAAACAAAAAGGAAAGTTAGAGACGCATAAGGAAAAACGTGTCATAATGATAAAAGGATCAATCCACCAAAATGCACCAGAGCCTTGAATGTGTTCGCATCTAACAACAAAATTTCAAAGTATATAAAGCAAAAAGGCCAGAAATAAAAAGACAATAGGAAAAAAATGCCCAATTGTAATGGAACATTTTAACACTCCTCCCTTGGTAACTGATAGAGAAAGGCAATAGCAAAGTGGGAAAGATACTGATATGAACAACTATCAACTGAACCTCATTGACGTTTATAGAAACCTGCAGCTAGCAACAGAATATACATTCTTTTTGGTCTATCTATGGGCCATCTGGTATCTCATTGGGTTTTACTTTCCATTTTTGTAACTAATGAGCATAAACACATATGTTTAGTGGCTACTTTGCCATATTGGTGCCCCGTCCAGATCTCCTTAAGCAGTACAGTGTGGCTCTATCTTGGCTGTGGATAATAGCTTCAACTTGCCTCTCAGGAGATTGGCTTTGGTTGATTGCTGCTAACCAAACCCATATAGAAGCTAGGGGATGGAGCAGTCCAGTGACCTCGTGTCTGGGCAACACAAGCTCTGTAGAACAATTCATGTTCCAGAGGACCTCGTTCTTGCAGGACGAGGCTAGACTTCAAAAACAAGACAGAAAGAACAAAAGCAACGTGCTTGGCTTTTCCTCTCTCTCTCCTGTCTGCCAGAGGTGGGAGCTGCGTGTGTTGGGGGAAGGCAGGAAGGCGGGAAGGCAGAGGTGTTGCCAATTCTCCCCCTTCAGCTCACCCAGCTTTCTACTTACTTTAGTCCTTGTTTCTTTCAGGTATAAATTGCCAAGAGGGACAGGAGAGAATCTGTCGTCTGCTTTTTATCAAAACAGTGACTCAAAGCATTAAAAGATTAGAAAAAAATCTTCATTTCCTTAGTTTGGAGTCCTAAAACCTTTTAAAATCCAAGGTTACCAGCTGGGTTGGGTTACCCTCCTAAAGTAGGCAGAGGTAATCCTGTAAACCCAGTTAGTAACACACATTTTACAGGTGGGAGTCAGTGCTTTTCCTTTTCCTTCTAAAATACAAAAGTTCTGGTTCATGTCTTTGAGACCAGTTCTTGATTTTCTCATGAGTAAGTTCAACCAAGATTCCTTTTTGCTCTTTCCAGTAATTTGCAGAGCCATGCTGTGCTGTGCTGCTCAGCAAGCTACTTTACCTTTCTGAACCCAAATTTAGAAAATTCCAAAATACTTGAAGTATTTCTCCCAAGGCGCCAGTGGAATTAGGGAATTGTTCAGCAAATGTGCTTTATGATTCCTGGAAAAGTAAACTTTTCATTTTTTTTTTTTTTTATAAGCATGGGCATTATAAAATAAAACTTATTAAATACTTTGCCCGTCTGCCCTAATGTTCTATTTTAAATGACTACTCCAGTTTTTCTTTGTTATTTATGTGCTTTTTTTTTTTAGATCTTCCCCTTTTCTAGAAAGCCAATCTAGATAGCTTTCCTGTGATGAGCAAAGTCTGAAAAAGCTAAGCCTTGAGCAACATTCATATCATATTGCACTGGCTAGTTCTTCCTATTTTTCTTTTAAATTTTTCTGATTGAGAAACAAAAATATATGTATTTATGAAAACTTCAAGTACAAACACATATGACTCAGATTAGTGGCCAGATCTAAGTGACCAAATATTTTTGGCTTTGTAAGGCATATCGTCTCTGCCACAGCTATTCAAAGCTGCTTTTGTAGCAAAAAAGCAACTTAGACAAGGTATAAATGAATGAGCATGGCCATATTCTAATAAAACTTTATTTACAAAACAGGCAGCAGACTGGACTGTCTAAGGTCAGTAGTTGGTCAACTGTGCTAAGTTGGTGGAAGAATCCTAAATTCATTCTACTCTCACTTCACATGGATGTGCACACACACATTCACACACATTCTATTTGTTTATTGTGGTTTAGTGTATATGTTACAGGAGTTTTTTTCTTTTTCCTGTGTTTATTAATGTAGCAGAATAATCTCAGTGAGAAATAAGCTGTATATATTATAATATTCAGCTGTTGGATAGTAATAAAAATAGGAGAGGTGGTATTTTCCATCTGACTACTCTAACCCACCATTGCCACCACTCCCCAAACAACTGAGTCTTCCTTTATTTTTATTTTCAATTTTAGTTGTTTTTATCTTATTTTACCTTTTCCTTAAAATTTTTTCAAGCTTTTTACTTTTAAAAATTTCCAATCTACAGAGAAGCACAGTTAATATCCATATAACATTCACCCAGATTCACCATTTGTTTGGTATCCTACCATATTTACTTTATCTCTTTCATATACATCTATTTTGCCATTATTTGAAAATAAGTTGCAGTCATGTAAATATTTTGACAACATTCGACCCTAGAACAAGGACATTCCCTTGCATAAACATAACACTGTTGCCACACTCCTCATTGGAGGTGATAACAGTATTATTATCTAATATACAATAGTCCCCAAATGTTTTTCAACTCAATCTCCCCTGGCCATCAGGCCTAAATTAAAATCTGATTAAGGATCATTCTGGGCATTTACTTGCCATTTATTTTTAGTCTCCTTTAATCTAGTACAGCCCCTTTGTCTTTTTGTTTTTCATGATGCTGACATTTTTAAAGATTTCATATTAACAGGATGCCTTCAATTCCAGATTAGCCTAATTGATTTTTTATTTACAATATTCATGGAGAACATTTTTGCAAGAGTACTATACAGGTGCTTGTTGGATTTTGCATTGTGCCACATAAGGAGAGGCATGACTTCTGTTTGTCTCATTACTGAGAATACTAACTTGGATTATTTGGAGCTGGGTGAGCACTTCTACCTGTTCTGTCATTGCAACCAGGAAGTTCTCTGCAATGTGATGTGATATTTTGAAATATGTGAATATCCTATTCCTCAATATTGTCCTCATCTTGGTGTTTGAGTAAATGGATGATTTTCTAATTTTTCATTCCTTCCTCATTTATTAGTTGTCATTTTTATTGAAGTAAAATATTTACTTTCTGTCTCCACCCTTTTAGTGGAATATTATTATAGTCTTATGACTTTTTTCTTCAATGTTATAATGTATCACCACAATTATTCTGTCTGCTCCTCAAATTATAAGTAGTTTGGATGATGGACATCCATAAGCTGACTTTTGTGTCTTGTGCACGTCTGCATCATTCTTTGAACACGTTAGTGTGGGAATTTCTAGGCTTACTTTATATTTGCCCTGCCTATACTTGGAAGCAAACAACTCTCCAAGAAGTCTTGTTTTCTTCCAGATAGGAAGAAATTCAGATATCAAAATCCTAGTGTATTTGATGTGCTCCTTGCTAGTAGAATGTCTTAGCTCTGAGGTTTTTTCAGTGAACAGTTGTGATACAAATCTTTATATGGATTTTAAATGGGTTCCTCCAATTTATCATCAGAGTTCTTCATCTTCTCCCTAAACTATATATATCTCTTTTTTCCCATAGTAAGCACCCTGATTCCCAAATATTGTATATCATTCTGTTTACTTATGTGTTCTCTCATAGTATTCTATCAGTACTACTAGCAGAAAACACACTGTATATAGTTTAAAATGTCCTTGCATTTCTTTAGTTTTTTAGATTTTTCCATTGAAGGTACAGAAGAATAAAGGCACTATGCTTACAAGTAACTTAAAAATTGTGCTATCTCTCTTTTTTTAAATTAAGTTTATTTCTGTTTGTATTCAATATTAGGGAAAGGCTTTAACATCCTTTCTGATTTACTCCTTTTAATTTCGAAATATTTATATGTTTATATTTAAAAATATAATCAGAGACATCTTATTCTTCTATTCCTTCCCTGTATTCTTAAAACTACACCAGTGAATAGCAATTATCATTATTGTATAGTTTAGTTGAGGATTTTTTTTGTAAAATTAGCAGCATATATCAACTCACAATATATATTTCTATTTACTCATCTGTCTATGAATATTCACATGCATCTTAATTTCTTCATCTAACAGTGTAATCTTGAAATCACTTCCTATCATTTAGTGGAGAGAAACTCATTCTTTTGCATAGCTGTATATTATTCCATTTTGTGGCTTTTACATTTTAAATCAGTCTTCTATTAAGTATTTAGGCTGCTTATAATATTTTGCTATGTGAACAATAATGTCACTTACTCTTCAAAAGATCACCCAGGCTTAGGCTAAGTTCATCTCATTGGTGGTCATGATGGAAGTAGGGACAAAGTTTGTTTCCAAGTTTTATGACTTTTAAACCCCCAGATCTCTTATATAATTTTAGGAATGAAGAGAAAAATTAAAAATATCACTGAGACCAAACTTTCTACTAGCCAGGAGGCAAAGCAAAATAAAGATATAGGATGTTCCTTTGTCCCTACTGCTGTGAAGTAAATTCATTCCTATACTCAAAATGATTTATTCCATGTGTGTGCATGTGCATGTGCACTGACTGAAATGGTGTCATATTCTAAATAGTCACTGAATGGTATAGCACTTTCTTGTTCTATGACTCATTTTTCTCACTTAACAAAATATATTGGACATCCTGCATTTGTTTTTTAGTGAAATACCTGCATAGTATTTCATCATATAGATGTATGCTATCTCATTCTTGATAAGGTGCTATTGGGAAAAATAAGAACTAAGATATCCAGAAAATATTATGTGCATGTTTTAGAAGCAGAGTTTGCAACTAATTATGCTGCTCTAAGAAAAGTGTTAGCTCTAACTAAGTGTGTATTCATGTTTTTCATAAGGAAAATAATTGCACAGAATTCTTTGTATTTTTTTAACATTGACAGATGGTAAGTGAACAGCCTGGGAGGAGGAGAAATGACCCAACTTGCTTCTGCAGTATTAGAAAAGATATCAAAGTAAGAGGCAGACACTCCCAGTGCCAAAGAGTTTGTTTTCTTTTTCACTCATCTCATTCAAACTGGTCACAAATTGTTTTACTGTATTTTCTTGTGTCACTTTATAATAAAGCAATTTCTTTTTACCTTTACATTAAAGGAGTGTCTTAGCCTATGATAAAATCATTTCCTCAGTTCACCTGAGGTTGGGAGTAATTGGTAATGAAAATTGTTTAGAAATCTGTCATAGTCACGACAACAATGTATGGAAATGCAGAGCATATCAATTTACTATTCATTATACAAAGGCAAAAGGAAACTTTATAATGAGCACTATCCTGTGGGCTATGAGAAACACATCAGCAAGAAGTTAGGGAAGTTTTTGATGAGATTCACTCCCAACCAAATGCTTTGTACACTGCTGCACTGAAGGTGTCAGATGATTAAACAGTAATATTAAGAACATTCTGGAGGGAGGAGCCAAGATGGCGGCCGAGGAACAGCTTCCTTGCAACTGGGCATGGTGAGACTGGGGAGAGAAGATTTCAGGCATCTCTGGCTGGCGAGATCTGCCCAGAAACATCCCTTTGGGGACATAGGGAGACAGTGTGAGACTTCTGGACCCCCAAGGAAGGCAAAAGCAGTGGAGATCTGGCAAGTGCTTGTGTGTGTTCATTCGGTCTAATCCTGCTGGCAGCTGTGGCTGCAGCAGCAGTGAGATTGTAAACTGGAAAGGCCTTACCTGTGAGCTGTTCAGGTTTCTTTTGGGCTTGGCACTCAGTTGAACTGCCTTGGGAGAAATGGGGCAAGAGTGAGGAGGTCTTTGACTGTTGTCTGGGGCTCCAGACTGAAACGCCGAGCCAGACGGAGCTACCAGTGTTTGGTTGTGGGCTGTGTGGAGCCATCATAGGAGAACTGCCCCAGCAAGCTCCACCCTCAGGGTCGCAGAACAAGCATCGAGCGGGAGCGAGTAATCTAGTGACTGAGCAGCCTAAGGGCGGGGACTGAGATGCCTTGCAGCCTTAGCCCTCAGGGGCATTGGGTGAGACCGGTTGTGGCACACTGGGTCAGTGGATAGCCACTTAAGGAGTGATCCCAGAGACAAGTGCTTTCCTGGGAAAGCTTCTACTTAGCCCAAGTTAGCAAGTTAAAGTGCCCTCTAAACAGGCTGAGGAGGATTTAAGCTCTCCACCCTGCGGGGTTTGAGAAATCATTAGAAGCCTCCGGTCTCCATTTTGTTTACCCATATCAACATTGCGATTAACATTTCATACCCCAGAAGATCACCTCTTGCCCAGACAATATCAGCAAGATATATATACTGCTTTGTTTCTCGTTTTTGTTTTGTTTTGTGGGTTTTTGTTGTTGTTGTTGTTGTTTGTTTGTTTGTTTTCATTATTGTTGTTTTATTTTTAATTTCAACATTTTCCTTAAAGATTTTTCTTTTCTTGTTTTTTATTGCTTCATTTTTCTAGTTT
>CAUYRH010124411.1:0-61124 GCA_963574655.1 Perodicticus potto | reverse complement strand
AATGAGAAAATATCATGAATGTTACATTAATCAGGTGGATAAAAATATCTCCGATTGTATGGGAAGCCCGCACACTGTACTCCAAGCTTGAATCATTGTACACAGTTATGACTCCATAAAAAATAATTAAAAAAAAAAAATAAATAAAAGATTGTTTCTTGAAAATTAGCCCAATAAATGTTTTGCTTTGGATCTAGAATAACGTCATTTTTTAATGACAAATAAGGCTTATTTGTCTAGTAAACTTGACTTGATCTTTGATATTTTGCTTTTCTTTCCCCTTGTTTCTCGTCAGTCACTAAGTGCTGCCGTGGTCCTTATCTCTGATTTCCCACAATTCCTCTTTACCTCCACACACATTTTGCCCACATTTTCACTATCTCATATTATCATTTTAGAGGATTCAACAAAAACAGTTGGTAGAGTATTGTCTCCCACATACCACATCCGTCATTACTTTTTCCTTGTTTAAATACTTACCTACTTAAATACTTGCTTACTATAATTTTAATTCAAATTTGTTTAACCAATCCAGAACCTGTCTTTTGTTCATCAACCATGACTGAGCATAGTTTTGGAGTCATGATAATCTGAAGATGAAGACGGATTGCTCCAGCTACCCCGGCCACACACACAGACAGATACACAAACAAAATAAACTGCTCAATCTTTTGTTTGCTTTTGAAGTTATTTTATTAACTAACCCTTAATATGAATGTTAGTGGCCAGAAGCAGTCCACATGCAGTCTCTGATAAAAGTCTTTAAAGTTGGCTGTAGATTTTGTCTTTAAAAAGTATAATTCTTTTCTTCTAAATGCTTCCATTTATGCCAAGCTATCCTAGTCAATGCATCAAAGTTGTATAGTAAACTTCCCGATGGAAGCAATTGGTGCCTGAGTTATGCCATTACGAGGAAGAACCATGCAAGAGGCCCACACTTAATGTTTGGGGAGTTATCTCAATTCATTGATTTTTCATTCAGCCATACACGGAAATGAGCAGATGGTAAATGGTGATGATACTGCTGCATCATTTCCACATTCTTTTATCAGTCTAGGAGTCTATCATCTGGTTGGTGGTTCTAAGTTCTTGCCAACTCCATCTCTGCCTAGATCCCACTCTCTTTGTTACAGACATAGAAGTGATTCGAGATGATTAGTATAATCTGCTCCTTATAGCTGCCTTGTGAACATGAGGTCTATTTCTGGTTCCCTGATTTCTGGACTCAATGTTGCATTGTACTAGTTTGTATATTTAAAAAGCCTTTTAAGCATTTATGAGTACTTTTTATCATCTTTCTTTTATTTTTAAATTTTGCTATAGAACACCATCTCTTTAGGGAGCTGAAGCATTTTTATTTTCATTTTCTGTAGTGTAGTTCAATACCTGGAGTAGGGCATATTAGATATGTAATTACTATTAAAATAAATGAGAAATAATTAATGGATTCATTGAACATTTATTAATCTCTGGTTAGTTTCTATAGTTGCTGAGAAAAATAAAAGAGCTTGTTCTCAGGAGTTTAAAGACCTTTTGGAAAATATACATGAGAAGAAAACAAATATAAAACATAAGAATATCATTTGGATCAATACAAAGTACTCTGGGAATATAACAGAGTTTTTGTTAGTGTGGGCAAAGAGGGAATAAAAGAGATAATTGCAATGCCTGAGTGCAGATGGATAGATATAATTATGTGACTGGGAAAGAGATATATAGAAATAAAGATGACTTATTTAATTTCTAAAACCAACCTTCCATCTACATGATTCTTATTGGGTTACCATTATCTACTTTTCCTCAAAAATCAATATGCTTGTTAGAATGGTCTACTTGTATTGACTTTTCTTAGTTGCTAGTAATTGCATTCTTAAGACAGTTCAGTCTGATACAACAGTCTCAAAATATTACTAGAAACCTTTTTGTCGTGAAATCAAATAATATCCTTAATCATCTGTCCTTGTCATATTTTATAGTACCAAGCTCTCAGTTTCCCCTTAGATTGGGTGATGCCGTATTCTTCTTATTTGATGATGGATTTTCCTATGTCTTCATCAAACCTTCCCTTTTGTTTGCTCAGATTTCTTGTTAATTTGTTACCACCTCATTCAATGTGTTAAAGCATTGCCTCCATAAAAATGACTAATTATTTTCTGCCGTTCAAGCCATACAGGTGGCCTGCTGGAGGGTTCCAATATCTGCAACTGACTTCCAGGATTTACTAGATGTGGCCTGAAATGTTATGCAGTCAATATTTAGCTTCACTTTTCTTAATGTCAATACCCTATACTGACTCCCTTATTTGTTTTTACCTTGTTACTGTCCTCTGCTAGTATATTACTGTATCTTAATAAGAAATATGCATTTTAGTCTCTGCTGTCCAACAGCAGGTGCAGAGTTTCCAAAATCCTTTTAATTTTTTAAATGATAGAGGTAAGTAAAGCATCTTTTGTTATTCGTAGTAAGCCCTCTTTCAACCATGCCTGAGTTAATGCTGAGTTAATGGTTGGGGGTCCCTAAATAGCTTTAAGATGGGATAGTTGCCAAAGCAGCCAACTATGTGATTAGGTGGTTGAAACGTGCACTTTCATCCCCAAACTCCAGGGAAAAAAGATTGTGTTGTCTTCACTAGCCAATGATTTCATCAATTATGCCTATTTGAAAGAACCTCCACGAAAACCTTTAACAATGGAAATTAGGAAACTTAAGACACTGAGGGGCTGGGAAAGTAGCCTTCCTGGAGAGAGCATGGAAGGTCCCTGACACTCCCACCACCACCACCCCCTGCCCTGAACTTCTCTTCCATTTGGCTGTTCCTGAGTTGTAGCCTTTATAATGAACTAGTAAACCTAAGTAAAGTGTTTCCGTAAGTTATCAAACATGGCAGGCGGGTTGTGGGAACCCTGATTTGTTGCTAGTCAGTCAGAAGGGAAGCCTGGATGTGGTTTGGTATTTAAAGAGGCAGCAGTCTTGTGGGATTGGGCGCTTACCCTGTGGGATCTGGTGCTAACTCCAGGTGGATTGAATTGTAGGACACCTAGTTAGTGTCTGCAGAGAATTGGAGAATTATCAGGTGTGGAAAGGCCCCACACATTTGGTGTCAGAAGTGTTCAGAGTGTAAGAAATACAATTTTTTTAAATTACCAATATATAATCTTACCATATCATTTAAAGCTTTATGTGATACAGTGAAAATAGTAACACTTACCCAGTTATTAAAATGATTTTCATTTTCTTCTCATAAAGTTTTGTGCTTTTTACCTCATAGCAGAGCGATAGTTATCTCTGCCCATTTGGTCCAACTCTCACGATGAATGGCAGAGAGGTAGAAAATATGTAAAGCTTGCATCGAGACTTAGAGTCTACACTTTCAGTTATAAGATATTGGACGTAAGATGTTAATACCCTTTTTCCATTACCTCAGGGCTCTCAAATTCAGTTGAACATTAAAATCACTTGGGATTTAAAAATGCTGATCACAGAATTAAACCCCCTGATATTTCAATTTAATTGGTCAAGAAAATGGACTGGGCTTGGAGACTTTTAAATTTTTCAAGGTTTTTATAACATCCCTTTGAGGTTAAGGAGGCTGATTTAAAGTTAGGTGCCAACCTTTCTACCCCAATCTTTTCATAGTACGTACTACAATAATTCTCACGTACTATCTGCTTAATAATTATTTTTTGAAAAAAGATGATGTTGCTGCAAGTTGGTAGTCCACACAGGTGACTAAAAGAAAGAAAACCAGCACCTTGGGCAAAGCAATACGGTTAGGACAGGCGGGAGAGAAAAGTGCACATAGAGTAGTCGGTTCCTTTAGAAAACTTATTGAGCAAAACTATAAAATAAACCTGAGGGTCATCCATGTTTAATTTCAATTACTTTTAAAGCAAAAAGATGAATGTTTATTCGATGGGACACTTTCGTTTAGTTTATAGGGCCCTTCACAGTGAAGGCAGTGTGGGTCTTTCGCCGAGTATCTGGCTGCTGAGATTGTGTTCAAGGGCTTCCTATGCACCTCTCAGGTCCTCGATGCAGGCAGGTAAACCCAAAAGGAGCCAGAGAAAGTTTCAAAAAATAAAAGCCTCACAAATATGACATAATAGTCTTGGCTCTGACATTGGATTATCTGAGTTTTATTTTATCAGTTCATCATTTGCATATGGAATCTGTTAACGTTTTCAGAATTCTGTCTATATTCCAAAGTCCACACTGGGATGTGGAGTTAAATGATGAAGAAAATATAATCTATGAATTCAAAATGCATGTAGTCTAATAGTGAAGGTAAATAAGAAAAGAAGGAAATGAACGTACAAAAACACAACGTGATGAATGCTGTGCCTGGAGGAGGCACACAGCAGCGAGCTCAGCCTTTGATAAGCCAAGCACTGCCATTTTGCTAAAATGAAAATGCGAAAATTGTCCTCAAATCAAAGTTGAATACATAGGATTCATGATTCAGATTTATTACTCATCCATCAAAAGCAATGGTGACTTTGCAGTGTTTGTTCTAACTTGGATGGAAGTGGAACACATTATTCTTAGTGAAGCATCATAAGAACGGAGAAGCATGAATCCTATGTACTCAATTCTGATGTGAGGACTGTTGATAACCTAGTACACAGTCAGGGGTTGGGGAGAGGGAGAGCAGAGAGAGAGAAGGAGGGAGGGAGGTGGGGAAGGGGAGAGCAGAAAAAGGGAAGGAGGGTGGGGGTGGGGGAAGGGAAGAGCAGAGAGAGGGAAGGAGGGAGGGATGGGGGAAGGGAACAGCAGAGAGAGGAAAGGAGGGAGAGTTAGAGGAAGGGAAGAGCAGAGAGAGGGAAGGAGGAAAAGGGGTGGGGGTGATGGTGTGTGACATACCTTTTGGGGGCGGGACACAATTATAAGAGGGACTTTACCTAACCAATGCAGACAAGGTAACCTAGTTCTTTGTACCCTCAAAGAATCTCCAACAAATAAATAAATAAAAACCTAAAACCAAATAAAAAAACTTATACCTAAAAGGAGACTTAATGGGGAAAGAGTGAAAGCTTTCCTTCTAAAATTGGGAACAAGGCAAGGATATTTGTTCTCACAATTCTAGAAGTTTCGGCCAAAAGAATAGGGAGGGAAATAAAACAAAAAACATATAGATCAAAAATGGAAAAGATGTAGAATGGTAGAAACGTATGTGAAAAATATATGTAACCAAGTATCTAAAATATCTTTAAAATTCTCAAAACTAAACAGTAAAGAAAGTAAACAATCCAATTAGAACATAGGCAAAAACATGAAGAGAACTTTTATAGAAAATGATATGTGGATGGCAAGTAAGCACATGAAAAAATAATTAGCATCATTAGCAAATAGGAAATTGCAAATTAAAACCACAATTCAATATCACCACACTCCTATTATAGAACTTAAATTAAAAAGTGGTGACAATACCAAAAACTAGCTAGGCTGTAGAGAAACTTAATTATTCATGTATTACTATTGAAATACAAAATGGTGCAACCACTTTGGAAAATAGTTTGGCAGTTTTTCCAAACTAAACATTCAACTACTATATGTCCTTGACATTACATTTCTGGACATTTCTGGGTAGCTCAGGGACATGAAGACATATCTACACAAAAACCTATACATTGATTTTTGTAGCTGCTTTAATCACAAGAACATAAAATTAGAAACAACCCATATGTCTTTTAACAGGTAGATTGTTAAACAAATTGTGGTATATCCATACCAGAGTACAATACCCAAAACAAAAATGAACAAACTATTAGAATATGCAAAAACCAAATGCTATTGAGTGATGCAGAGTGAAAAAAATAACAAAAGGTTCCATATTGCTTTATTTTATTTATGTAACTTTCTTGAAATGACAAAATTTAAAAAAAATAGGGAGCAAGTTAGTAGTTACCAGGGGTTAAGGAGGGAATAGGGTAGGAGAGAAATAGGTGTGACTATAAAAGGGCAACTTCAGGGATCCTAGTAGGGATGAAATATTCTGTAGCTTTCCTGTATCAATATCAACACCTTGGTTGTAATATTGTCCTTTACTTTTCTTTTGCAATAAAGATGTTATCATTGGAGGCAACTTGGTAAAGAGTACATAGATTTCTCTAATATATCTTACAATTGCATATGAAAACTGTAAATATTTCAAAATAAAAAATTTAATTAAATTGTATTGCTAAGAATAAAGTACATCATAATTCCTTCAAGATGTATAAGGAGTCTACAAAAGGTTAATGAAAATGGGTATTATTAAAAAACTATCCATGAATTTCAATCTTTTTTCTTATCTCAAAATGGTATTAGTATAAATTAAATTTGTACTTATTTTCTATAACATGGCTGAATAGGATTTGATTTGACGTACTACAAAAGATAAGACATAAATTTGTAAACAGACCCTATCAGAGCAACACGAATTTTACTAAAATTAAAAGAAGAACAAACATTATGGTAAATCTTGGGTAGAAGAATGGTGAAATCATTGATGGTTTATGAAACATTTGTGGAGATAATGCCCCAAAGAGATCAGCAGTTTACAAATGAATAAACCATTTTTAGAAGGGACTAGATGATATTGAAGATGAAGCATAGCTGCATACCAGCTCTATCAACTTGCAGGAAAAAAAGAACTAAAATTAATCTTGTCCATGCCCTATTTGAAAATAGCTAGTGACTAATAGCAGAAACAATAGCCAGTACCATAGACATCTTAATGAATTCAGCTTATGCCATTCGGACTCAAAAATTAAAAGTTGAACAAACTTTCCATTCAATGGGTACCAAAGTATTGCACCGAGTTTGGTTGCAGATCAAAGCAGAACTTTCAATGGGAATTTTAAACAAGTGGGATCAAGATCCTGAAGCATTTCTTTGAAGAACTATACCAGGAGATGGAACATAAATTTACCAGTATGATCCTGAATCAAAGCACAATCAAAGCAATGGCTACCAAGAGATGGGTGTGGTCCAGTCAAAGCAACAGTGGACTAGCCAAGAGAAAAGGTCATGGCAATAGTTTGGGGGATCCTTAAGGCATTTTGCTTCTTGACTCTCTGAAGGACAAAAAAATGAAAACATCTGCTTATTCTGAGAGCGTTTTGAGAAAATAAACCAAAGTTTTAGCAGAAAAATGCCCATGAAAAGTTTGACCAGAGAGTTCTTCTCCACCTGGATAATCCTGCTCATTCCTCTCATCAAACAGGGGCAAATTTTGAAGAGTTTAAATGCAAAATCATTAGGAATTCTTCTTAAAGTCCTGATTTGGGCTCTTTATCACTTCTTTTTATTTCCTAATCTTAAAATTTATTTAAGGGACACATTTTTCTTCATCTGGTAATGTAAAATCTGCATTGACATGGTTAAATTTCCCGGACACTTAATTTTTCACAGATGGACTAAATGGCTGGTGTTATTACTTACAAGAGTGTTGTGAATTTGATGGAGCTAATTTTGAGAAATAAGGTTTTTATTTTAAATTTTATTTTTCTGCAAACTTTTTGAAGTCTAATCTATATGTGACATATGTTTTATATCAACTTGAATAGGTGTTTCCTACTGTCATCTGGAGTGTGCTTGTAGCTTTTATGTAATAGAAGGGATTTGTCACCACGTGCATTTGAGAAATGCTGGTTTCAACAGATTTCCTTTTTGCAGGAATTCTCAGAACCTTCATTATGCTTATCTGTCTTGTGGTTCTTCAAATGATTAGTAAAATAAACATTATTCTTCCAAATTTCTTGATCATGGAAACTTCGCCCCTACCCACTTCTCTCTAAAGCACTGTCCTACACATAAGAAAAATATTTATGAGATCACTATTCCACAGAGTTCACTTAAGAAAATGCTGATTTCTCGGAATATGCTATTTGTTACTCTGCCTTAATAATGCAAGTATGGAGATTCTAAACACAGGCAATAGCTTATCAGAAAGCAAAAAACAGTGTAAAATACCATGTACTTCTGGAGCAAAATTTTGACAACATGGAAATATGCAGAGGGCTTCCAGGAGGCACTTCTGGAGTGGTGTCAAGTAGTCGGATTATGAACTGATTTGATTCCCAAGGCAGACACTTAAACTTTGTCCCAGAAGCCATGGAGTCTCTATTCAGGCCTATCTTTTTATTCTACAAACAAGGACACAGAAAATTAACTAAATGACTGTTTTAACTATGGCTGTCTAGATTTGACTTTAGGAGTTCTAAAACTGTGAGTAGCTGGGTGCGGTGGCGCATGCCTGTAATCCCAGCTACTTGGGAGGCTGAGACAGGAGGATCGCTTGAGTCCAGGAGTTCTGGACTGCAGTGCACTTTGCCAATTGGGTGTCCGCACTAAGTTCAGCATCAATATGGTGACCTTCCGGGAACGGGGGACCACCAGGTTTCCCTAAAGAGGGGTGAACCAGCCCAGGTTGGAAATGGAGCAGGTCAAAACTCCCGTGCTGATCAGTAGTGGGATCGCACCTGTTAACAGCCACCGTACTTCAGCCTGGGCAACATAGTGAGACCCCATATCTTTTGAAAAAATAAAAAATAAAACTGTGAGTAGATCTTACAGACTATGACATTAGCTTTTGACTTCAGTGATTCCAAAGGACATACAGATTTACTTAAATTGGAAACACCTCTGAATGTATTCAAAACATCCTAAATGTTGGACCAGTGGTCAACAAGAACTGCAGAATAAAAGAAAATAAGATAGAATCTAGATCTCTGTTTCCCAGCATGAATCTCTTTGCCTTTTCTTCTGAAGGAGTCTCTCAGCCCTACTCAGAAATAACCTAAAGGAATACAGCTTTGCACCTGAGCTTCTGAGAAAGAAAACAGCCCTGGGATTGATTAAAATCCTACACACTGATTAAAAGCACCTTAGCCCTTCAGGATCAGTTATGAAAGCTTTTCATCACAAAACTTTACTTAGAAAAGTCCAGTAAATAACTTTCATTTCCAACCTGCATTTTGAGAACAAAAGAGCAGATCTGTCAGGAGGGAGAAAATATGGGGCTGGCAGTGGAGATTGTTTTCCTGTGGCTGCAGTATAAAATAATCTGTTCTGGATTGTTAAAAAGTAGAAAAACAAATGGCATCCAGCCGTGGAACTTAACTCACAATATCAGTTTGAAAAAAAAAAAAAGTTGTTTTCCCCTACGACTCAATGGAGCAACGTGTTTGGCAGCTGGATCCCATTACTGGAGTCCCCACAAGGGAAATGTCAGGTCAGGCGTTATTTACAATCCCAAGTTTACTTGTTCATTAAGGCCTCTCGTAGCTCTGTCTGCATTTCAAATGACAGGACTTCAAACCAAAGTCATTTACACCGTGTCCCATAACATGTAAACGTTCACATCTTAACATCTTTCATACCAGAACCTATGATAAGTCTTCTCATCCACAGTTGAGAGAACTGAGAGTTCTGCTAATGCATTCCCTGGCAAGCAACAGTGTGCATGGGCTGATATTATTTATTTTGATGTCATTATAAATGCTCAAAAAACAAAGAGTAATGATTGCAAACTGATTCCAAGCATATAACTGGTGCCAGAAAATTTTAAGCAAACCAGAGAGGATACATACACATTACATGCCATGGAACTCCTGTGTCTGCACGGGAGACCATCGGAACATGCTAAGTCTGGAAGTTTCCACTGCTTTGTTTATACCCAGATTTGACCACTTTGCACAATGAGTTATACTGATTAACTTCTAGAGGCAGAACCAAGTGTCTGACAAAAGACTGTGTCTTTATGAGAAGGTCGGAATCAGATTTCCTTGAATGTCACTTCTTTCTGTAAGTATTCTAATTCCACTTAGCCCATATAAAACATAGGTAGCCAGAAACACGCTAGTTCAAGTCCTTATCTATAGCAATGGTTATCTTTAGGCAAGTTACTCTACCTTCTTTAAGCTATTTCCTTGGTTGTTAAATGAACATAAGAATGTCTAATTTGGAGAATAATTGTGAATATGATGGGATTGTATTTGTAAACTTCTGGTTTTGTAGAGGATTATTGAGGATATTCAATGAATATCCAGTTGCTTCCCTGTATCTAATTACTCTGAAGGAAACTTGCTTATAGCTCTTTTATGTATAATTATCCTTTTATCATAATTATATACATTATTTAGGCAGGGTATTATGAGATTCTTAAAGATAAGTGGTTCCTTGGTAAATGATGTAGTAGTATGTGGTCCTTCCCTGCTTCAAACACATGACTGACATGTAGTAGAAACTCAACAAATAGTCACAAGTGTGATTGAAGAATTGAAGCAATTGAGTCATTCTATCCTTTCTGTTTCCCACCTAGATTCTAAGACTCCCGAAGGTCGAGTCCAATACATAGCACAGTGCTCTGCTCATGCTTGGTGATAAATACACACATTGTTGTCTTGAATGAAATATGATATTTCTTAGTTTTCTTCCACAGCTTTGGATTCTGTGCTGGTTCTGTAGAAAGTACTCCATAGAGCTCAGAAAATCATTTTTTTAAATGATCTGTCCAAAATGACTTGGGAAGCCACAAAGTTTATCACCCTCCAAGTACTGTGCTTTTGAGAGCCAAATGGACACATCTCCTTAATTTCTCCTGTCTTTCTATATACCCAGTTTGTTCTGCTTTAATTTTATAGGTGAGTAAACAGAAGGGCCCAAAGACACACTCAGGGTCACCAGTAAAATCACTTCAAATGGCCTGCTGTACAGTTTGTTACTTCTCAGGGCCCGATTTCCCCCTGTAGTTCTCTCAACCTGCCCTGCAGTGCAGTTGTATTGCTCTCATCTGCTCTATGCACTGAATTTTAGGTGTTTTCAGAGCCCACACTCACATGCATTGTTGACCAGACTGCCATATTTCTCTTGCAAAATGTAAAATGAATTGTGCTTATTCTATGAAATGATCCTATAAATCCCTGGACAGAGCTAGAGAGCTCCTCCATTCCTTCATTGTGGGCCCCACTTCATACTTCCCAGAACTTGCCCTTTGGAAAAATCATGAGAAGTCTAGGTAACAACAGTGACTGGCAGATAGAAGGTGCTTGGTAAACGTCTTCCAGATTCAATGAAGAAGCCTAACAAGTGTCCACAAAGAAGAGGAAAGAGAAATTGTCTCAATAACAATAAGAATAGGTCAGCAAGTGACATATTTTAAAACAAATCAATTTCCCAAATGCCTTAATTGTATACATTTCTTCCTTATTAATGGGAAATAATGATATATATATAGGTACAGTTTACCAATCAACTTCTTACGTTAGAAACAAACATTCAACTTGATTTACTAGCTAACTTTCCACTTGACATCTAAATATCCTTTTCCCAGAAAAGCTTTCTGGCCTGCTAGTGAATATTTTAACCATGGCAGGATAGAAATCAGAAAGCCAAAAAATAAAAAAATAAAAATAAAAAATAAACCTCATATGCCAAGTGTCCATCAGGCAAAAACCGAAGAGAAACTTGTGTGTCTGCAATTTACTTTTGCTTCTGTACCTATTTCCAGAAAATTTCAAAATCACCCAGAGAGATTCCAAATCTCAGATTAGTTCACATTTCCTGGTTTCAACCATATTGCAATTCTCCGGTTCCTAGAGGTACAAATTTGTCAATGACTGGGGAACACACACACACACACACACACACACACACACACACCTTTCATGAGTCATCTTCAGCTCAAAGCACAGTAGCTATGGGGGTAACACTTTTTTCCTGTCTGACATTTCAGTTCTCAACTTTAGAAATCTGACTTGAGTTGGATGAAGTTTAAATATGATGTCATGTTTTCCACTACTTCATGAGAAAAACACGGCTCTCTTGAGTTTAAGTAAGTCTAATTGTGCTTAGTCTTGTGTTAATTTGGGAAATCCCTGGGTTCTTTCGGGGAGGAAGGTTAGATGATAAGGAAAGCAGAACACTGAATGACGACTGGGGAAAAAAATGGAATAAAGTTAAGTTTTATGATTTTAAAAAAGATACAGTCGAGGAGGAAGACCTGAATTGTAGCTTTTAGGAATGTTACAGGCAGCATTTTTAATGGGAACGTGAAAGGATATTCTTACTGAACACTGTCTCTTTAGTACCTAAAACACTGCATAGGGTAATTACTCAAAAAATATTTGTTGAAGAAAAATAAATAGATAATTGGTACCGCCTCATGAAGTAGAGGTTAGTATACAAGAGTATCAGGAACTTTAATAAAGAAAAGCTTTTCACAGTGATGCAAAATAGCCTTTAATACTTTCATCAAAATTCTTTTGAGAAGTATAATTGGAACTGTATTTCTTCTTCCATAACATGAAGTGACCTCTTTGCCCACCCTGTCCATCCTCATAAATGCCACCATCATCACACCAGCCATACCAAATAGCTCAAGGACCTTGGGGAAGTCCTTTAAAATCATTGAACCTTAGTTTCCTTTCTGTATGTGAAAAAAATAAGGTTCTTTCTCTATTTGCACTATTTATCCCCCTTTTCTCGCCCACTATGGTACTATTTTTAAAGCTAATAAAACACTATTAATATAGCGTTAGATCTGGTCTAAAGAAGCGAGAATCCAGGTTGGATTCTTTCTCTTACTCAACAATCCAACATAAAGGTACAGTTTTATGACAACTCAGAAAAGAGTCCAAGCTTACTGTGGTAGATATTAGTAGCACTTACCACACTTAGTCTCCTCCCTCCTGGGTATGGGAGACTTTCCAGATTCCCTTGTCATTAGGCTGAGACCATGTGACTAATTCCGGTCAATGAGCTCTGAAAAATGTCACTTCCTTGAGAAGCAAAGGTTAATTTTCTATAGTTGCTCCTCCCTAGCTATAGCAATCAGAAAAATCATACCTTAAGGTGGCAGAACCACAAAGTGTAAACACCCTAAATTTCTGTATTGTCATGTGAAGAGCTTATCTTGAAGCATCACCTGCCTGCCCCCTTCAGACATGAGATAAGTGGGAAAAAAAAAAAAATCTTTTATTGTGCATAGTCACTGAGATTTAGAAGTACATTTGTCACTGCATCACAGCCTCCACTACTCTAACTGGTTCACTTAACTAGTTTTTGGAAAGATTAAATGCAAAAGTATTTGTCAAAGGTTCCAGAAACTGTAAAGTAGTCTAAATGTTAGCTGTTAATAATTTTGATGAAAAACTTTCCACTGGCAAAGTTTTATTACCAAATATCTCTACAAGCAAGTGATAAATAAGGTGTTTCAGATAATACTTGTTGCAGCTTTTCATCAAGGGATTGTGTCAAAACACCTAAGATGACAAAGTAAGAAAGAACACACATTTTGGAGTCCAACAGACCTGCACACAAGTCTCAGCTCTATCATGTACTGGTTGTGACCTTTGGTAAACTAATTTAAGTTTTCTAAGCTTCATGTATTTCATCTGTGTAAAATGTGGTGGTAGGAAGGGGAAGGAAGATACAGAAAAACACCTTGATAGGATCATTGTGAGAACAAAAGTCAAAATGTGTGCAGCCAATGAGTTCCAGTGCTCTATACAAAAATCAAAGTACTGACACAGAGAAACATCAAATTTGTATTAAATATTTTCTGATGACTATAAATCAGAGTGGAGGATGAAAATAGATATATATTCGATCTATTTATAGTCTTACCTATGGAAAACAAAGCGGAGAAAAAGGTGAGAAACAGTCAGTAGAAGGTTCTGGTTACAATACACCGTAAGAGAAAGTTTGAATAGGAGTTAACTGTCTTCCCATTTATGTTCCATTGGCTAAGTCCAATGTTGACATTACCTAGTTAAGAACTACCAACTCTAAAGATTGAATTATATTTGGGCAATTAAAACTAGCCAAGCTGAGTGATGTGAGTAAAGATTGTCTTCTGGGGCCAAGATCTGCTGTCATCAATCATAAACAGACGTAAACCCAGGATGGAGAAAATATTTATGTCGGTTACTATGCACTTGGGTTTTGTGGGATATGTCTATTTTTCCAGCAGTTAATGACATGTGGTATTTAATGTGCTCAGGTCACCTCTCAACTGTTTTCTTTCTCCTGTTTTAGTTCTCTTTCTTCTGTCTTTTCTCTCTTGCTGTTGCTTTCGCTCTCTCCCCTCCCTCTCTCCTTCCTTCCTTCCTTCCACATAATAACCCCCTCCCACATATTTGGCCTTCGTTGTCCAGGTTTTAGATAGACAAAGTGGCTATACTCAACTACTTAGTTGTTTAATTTTACTATCCCTACTTTGCATCCAGTTCTATTCCTGGATTCCAAAGTCAATTTTCAAATTTTGTCTTCAGTGATATCTTAGAAGCAATGAATAGAAAATTTTGGAAGACTTCAGAATTCTCCTTATGGATAAGGGACCTAAGATGCATCTTATTTGATCCAGGGCCACTGGATTGAGAGAGCAAAAAGCAATCCAAACCTCAGGATTCCAGCAACCCCATTTCCAATCACTACCAGCCACAATTACATCTTTTATAGTAAAACATGTTTGAAAGTGCACAATGTATGAGCCAGGCATTGTGGCACACACCTGTGAGTCGCAGCTACTGGGGAGGCTGAGATAAGAGGATTTCTGGAACCTAAGAGTTTGAGGTTGCTGTGAGCTATGACACCATGGCACTCTACCAAAGGCAAAAAAAAAAAAAAAGGCAAAGTAGAATGATTTAAGCACTCTTGATCTTGATTCTCTTGTTCTACCTACCCAACTAAAGTCATCTCTTTAAGCCCAATGACTTCAGAATTCTTCAACTTAATACCTTTTCTAAGCCAAAATGAAACTCCCTTAGGGTTGTTTTTAGTCTTCCCTATCCTATCACATTTTAGTTTGTTATAATCTTGTGAAAACTTTCTGGATAAGAAAAAAAGAGTGCCTATCTGGGAGGGGAAAGAAAGTCAGAAATATCAAATATCTGAGAAGAAATACTAAGAGCAAACATTATAGCCTTTTCCGAGAGCTGACCCAACATATCCATATGCATATTTATTTTATTTATCAAATAGTTTTTCCCACTATGTTAAAATTACTGTTTTAGGCCTAGGGATTGAGATGACACAGAGTGTTACAAGCTTACAAATGGTTAAAACTGGTTACACATTTCTGGCTTTCTTTTAACTAACAAAGCGAAATGAAATGCTAACAACCACAGGCATGTACTCCACACTCTGGAGGAGTGGGGACATTGGTTTTGATGTGAAAAAAATGAAAATGGGAAAGACTTCCTAGAGAAGATGATCTTTCAACTGGCCCTTTTAGAGTTAGCAGCAAGAAAAAGGCAGCATGAAGCTGAGGGAATGTCATATCTAAAAATTCATTGGTATCTTAAGAATATTTACTGTGCTCTATGCTAACCCCTAAAGATACAGGGGGAAAAAGACGTAATTTCTAACTCAAGAAGTTTATATACAAACCATTAGAAACACATTAACTTAATGCAAAGCAGCTAGCAATGAACAAAACCGAAGTTAGCTTACATAGCTGTAGGCAAAAGCCTCCCCTGACACAGATTCACTTTCTACAGACAGTATTTCCTGGATTAGATTTTCATTTTTTTTTTTTTTTTCCAACCAAGGAAATGGAGATAGCATACAGGAGGCAGCCTTTTAAATTCAGATCTCTTTCCCTTGTCTCTGCTCTTTCCACTCTGTGCTTGGGGCATTGCTGTGACCCCTTCCACTCTTGCTCCACTGAGTATTGTAGCCGTTCTTTTGTCAGAAGCTACCCACCCACCATACACTATGATGGTTTGGTCTTGTCTGCGAAGCTGTGCTTCCTACAGCCCCAGACCAGGTATCTGTCACTGAGATTCTGCGTTTTACTGAAGAGCAAACCCAGATGATATGGTTTATGGTTCATTTCTTTGGAATACTCTGTGCCTGGGTGATCTGTGATGTCAGACATGTCAAACATCTTTTAACTCTAGATCCCACACCTGTAAAGATAACTTGATATACTTCAGGACAAAGGTAGTTGCTTCTTTCCCGAGTGTGTGCATGTGTGTGCAATTTGTGGAGGAAAAGTAGTTGTTTTGAGGGTGAGAAAAGCTCAAGTCTAACCTTAGTTTTATTGTATCTTACTTTGAAAAAATGCTCTTATGTCTTTTAATGGCTGACCCTTTACCTAAGGGGAAATATATGAAGATTAAATGTAAAACTGCTCAACAATATAATCAATTCAGCTGCTTTTGGGGGAGGAGAGAAGCAGGCCAATGGATTGCTTGGCTAAATGACTGATTATTTGACAGAATTGACTAAGCCAATTGGAAGCATCTGTCTAGTAGCTAAGGGTGTGTGCATGCATAAAACTTTTTCTGAAAAAGACTTGGGAACATCTGCTCCTTTGAACTAATGTAGACATAATATAGTTGGCTAAAGGCTTTGATATCTTCTAATCCTAGTTTCAGCTCTTAGGAAAAGAAACAATATAATAAAATACGTGAATTTATCAAACCTTGGAAAGGTGACGAAATTGTCTGTATATACTTACTCAAAAATTAATTCTGATGTCCTTTCTATAATCAAAATACAAGCTCAGTCGTGTGTGTGTGTGTGTGTGTGTGTTTCTTTACATAAGAGCAAAAGGCCCCTGGTAATAATAAAGAGAGTGATAAAGAGGAAGCAAATAGAGAGTAAATTAACTGTAAGAAGTAAGGACATTTTATTGTTTCAAACACAGAGCTGCACACTTTATAGGCATCATCAAGATCTTGAGATCATGATCTGAGATATTCTTATATAAACTTATAAAGGAAGAAACAAACCTCAAATAGAAGAAATGTTATATTGTTTTGGACTTTTGCAGCTACAAGCAAAGATAGTAGCAAAAAGAAAACCCCACTAGTTAAAAAAAATGTGGAATTCGTTATAACCACAAAGATGTGTTTCATGTAATCTAAAGTGCAAGCTCATGGATGGGCAAGTTACTCTGCTTTGTTCCTTTCTGTTTCACTTTGTCTTATCTCATTTTTATTACTCATTTCCTCTTCCCCTCCTCTCCTCCTCCTGATTAGTTTTTGGGTTTTCATTTCCTAGAAAAGAATTTATCTCTCTCTATCTAGGTCACTTTGTAAATCCCCGTAAAAGGACTCTCATAGCCCAGGTTGTGTCAGAGCCCTAAAACCTCCATTTAATTATGTGTAACTTCTGACGAAGGCACAGGTGCTGGGACTCTTACCCGTGTGCTGAGGGGAGAAGAGAAGGCGGGGTGAGCAGACCATGTCTACAGTAAGTAATCAGACTCTGGTTACACAGAAGTTTAGAGCTGAGTTAGGATTTGAACTAAGTTCTGTCTGGCTCTGAAATCCAAGGTATCTTTTCTACACCCTGACACCATCATGCTTAATAGTTTGAAGAAAGATTATAATAATTTATCCATATGTCGTAGGTATCTAGACTTTAACTTGGACTAGGTATTTCCTAAGGTCACAGTGTAGAGTATCTACTTCATCATTAACATGCCAGTAAGTGGAATACCAACATATATAATAATGATAATGTTAATGCTAATAATGATTCACATTCAAGGAGCCCTTTCTATGTACCAGGCCTTCTTCTTGACCCTTTACATGTCTTAGCTCAATTAATCCTCTCAGGAACTCTATGAAGTCAGCATTATCATATGATCCCCATTTTATAGACAGGCAAACTCACACACCATGAGGGGACTACAGGTTATCAGACATTTTTATCTAGCTGGAACTTTTATTGTAAAATAAAATAATTATTAATAAATTAATTGTACACCAGGAAAAATATTTGGTACTAAATTTTAAGTCACAGAAAGACCTCAGTAGTCACCTCATAGATAGTATGTATAGTTCAAAATGTGCTCTATTAAAGAAAAATTCCTTAAGTCCTCCTTACAATCTCAGGAGGAACAGGAAGAATATTCCACTGCTGTTTGTTAATAAAATCACTGATACAGAAATCCAGGCCTCCACATTTGTGGAGTCAGTTCTTAAATCTATACTATTATTGGTCTCTAATAACTTCAGAAGATGTAGCACGTTAGATGTGTGAGCAATGTCATGGTTAGAACACTTCCCTTGACTCTTTCAGCTTCCAGTGGCCCTAGGCATCCCTTGGCTTGTGGCCACATATGTCTTCCCCTTTTCTTTCTCTTATATATACACATCTATAATTGGAGGCAAAACCCATTAGGGTAATTTAGAATATTTCACCTCCAGATCCTTAATTACATCTGCAAAAAAATTTTCACAAATAAGGTCACATTTACAGGTTTGGGGGTTAGAATAATGGACATATTTGGGGGGTAGCCACTTTTCAAATTATTAGGGAAGCCATTTCAAGTTTTTATAAGGAACTCACTGGTGTTCAAGACACAATTCTGAATAGTTGACTTATAATGGAAGTAATTCTCAGCCCCATCACAATGCCTGCTCTGGGACCATTAGCAGACTCTGACATAGGGACATAAATGATTATGAGATAGGGAAAGGCTTGTTCTGACTTAAAAGAGCAAGAATAAACTTGCAAACTTTTATCTTCCCTTTCTAAAATAAAGTATTGACTTTTTAAGCTATAATTTTGAATTGGAAAAACACTCCTTTAAACTTAATTAAAATCATAGGTTTTAGTTTTTCCTCTTCTGACAGTTTTTAAAATGTCATTCAGATGTGTTAAGTGGCAAAAGAAAAGGAACCAATATAGTAGGGGGAAGGGATAAAAATATTTTCAAAATGAAAAAGTAAACTTGAAGGATAAAGGGATATTTGCATATTATTTTCAATATTGGTCTATGCATTCTCACTTATCTTCTACATTTTTAGAGCGTGAATGTTTGAATATTAGAAATCTTACAATCTGAAGAAGTTTACATTGATTCAAAACTTGAATAGCTTAAGTCCTTAGAGGAAAGATGAAATTATGCTTGGAGAAATAATACCCCTGAGGAATGACAAGAAGACTTATTAGAGTATCTGCAAATCTCAAGATGAAGTCATTATCCAGTGGTCAGAGCTAAGGAAGGCGCTAGAACACTTTGTCCCTAGTCCTAGGAAAATAGCATTTCCCAAAGTGGGGGTCATAAAACACCAGTCAGCTACATAATATCCAGATCCTTCATAACACGTATTTGTCCTCCCATTTTAATGTCTCTGAAATTAGGTTGCGTATTACGTAATGTCAAATGGTACTTATTAGCCACTAGGCCTCAGTTGAGCAAACTTAGCTATTCACTGCTAATGGCTTTTCATTAAATGATCACCTCAGTTGAGTTATTTGCATTTGTTGTACCTCACATTGTGGAATTTAAATTGGATCCTCAATTATTACTCACAAAAAATACTACACTCTGATACTTCTCTGCAATGAAATGTTTTTTATGGAGGCAGAAGATTGACAATCTCAAGACAAGTCATCCAATTGAAAGTGGTAGATGCTGCCAAATCTCTTGACATACATCATAAAATGTTCAAAGCTGGGAGAAGTTTATGTGATTTATTTAGTCCTTGAACTATTTTATCTATCAGTCTTCCAGATGAATTTCAAGAGAAGCTGATTAACTTGTACTGATACATACTTAAATGAAGCACATAATAGGAAATGCAGATAAAAACCTAAGAGCCTTTCATATAATATGTAATTATCATGTCAGTCCTGAAGATGTTAAAAAAAAAAGCCAATATGATGGGCATAATTTACAAAAAACAACATGTCAGGCTGATGTCATATTAAACACTCAGAATGATGGAAATCCTCCTTTTAGGATTTCCGAAGGCAAATTAACTTATTAAAAGCCCTTAAATATCCTGTAATAATGAAATCTACTTAGTTTTACCTTGTACTAGCATTTCTAGACATATGTGAAACTAGAATTTCCTCACTCCCACTGTCACTTCCTCCCCAGCAACCCCACAGACAAGCTGGCTACTACCATTTACCAGCAATGCATCTTGGTGAATGTATCTTGGGCCATTGTTATCTCAAGGAATAGGGTTTTATAAAAATTCACCTGATCTTCACTCTTGCAGTGGTTACAGTAAAAAGGACAAAAGGTTGTAATCCAAAAGACACTATCACTACTTTTTCATTCATTTTATTTATATTGATGAATGCATGCCTTTTTCTTCCTTGAACTGATCTCCACATCTGTTCAATAAATACATTGTCCCACATAAGCTGAAAGTTTCCTCATTGCCCTGTTCTTCAATGCCTGTGGATGAGGTTTGCTAGAGAGGGGATAGCACACCAGCTTTGGTTAAACAGACACTTCTTCCATTTGAAAACCTTTTTGTAAAACCTAAAACCACAGCTTATTCTGTGGTTTTCCAGAGTAATACATATATTTTTTCGATACTTATTCTTTTGTATCAGTCAAGTTTCCATCTCATATTCTGAAAATGCCATGCCAGCCCGCTCAGAGAGTACTATGAAATCAATGTACCACCTGGTGTCCATTTATCAAGTTCCTTTCATGAGTTGACCCCATTCTTTACTTTGAGTAAAGCCATCTGAGGCCACAAGAGGAACTTTTGAATTTGGTCATAGATTTGTCTTTGGTGGCAATAATGTTGAAGGTAGAGGTTCCCCTTCTCCTTTCTCCTCTTTCTTCTCCATCACCATTATCATCACATCTCATATTCAATCCACCTTCTGTATTATTTCCAGTGAGATTTATCCTGTGATGCCCCTGCTAATGGTTCTTATGCTTCTTCATCACTCTAGGGATGAAGTCCAATCTCCTTGCATTGTTTATTAGACCCTTCAAGGAATGGCAGCTTCTTCTGTTTTTCCACCAACCACTGTGTATTGCAGCTGTGACTGGTCTTTGATCAGCTCCTTCAATATACCATGCTCTCTTTTATTTTTATGCTTCTACACACACTCTGCTTTTATTCAAAGACATTGTCTCCTTCCACATCTCCTTCCTTCTCATATTGACTCTATTTGGTTATTATTTTAGGATAGTCTCATTGTCATCCAAAACACCACTCTCTCAGGTTGAGTATTGGCTTGATTCTCAATACTGCATTAGCTGGTGCTCCTATCAGCCACCACAGCCTCTCATACTTTCCCCAACTCGGTGGGGTCAGTATTCTTCTGTAATTCCCCTCTTCCTTGTGTATCACCCACTAAATTTCAACTTCTGGGGTATATTTCCAATTGGATAATTTCAGGTGGTACAAGGATTCCATGAAATCCAGAGCTTTGTTCAGCAGTATGACCACATCTGAAGTTTACTATCCAAATCACAGATATAAGAATATGAATCGTGCTCCATGGTTAAAGTTATTAAGGATGATCTGACCTTTTCAACCCCAGCATTTCAACATGGTAGCAGAATAAATGGCCAGAAGTTCACTGAATGCTCAACGCTCAAACAGCTGTGACAAATGCTATGATTCTGAAATGATTCCCCGGTGCCCAAAGAATGGCTTACAATTACTTCAGTGTTCTTATCTAAGCTGTAGATCAGAAAATCTCTCTTTGCTGATCCAGCCTCTCTCTCATACATGTGTGCCCGGCCTGTGGAGTGAGTTTCTCCTCCCTGCTACCACCAAACACACCTTTCTTTATGAAGCTGTGAATCCAGCTAACTCCCTAGAAATCTCTGTCACCACAAGTATAAGACTTTTGAACACCACTGGATCTAGAAAGTAACTCACTTTTATAATCATGATTTCTTAGTTCACTGATGTCAGGATAATAATAAAACATGTGGCTATTCAGGGAGCTCACTATGATCTAGCCAGTGGCTCTCAACCTTCCTAATTGCCACGTTGTTACAAATGAAACAAAGGGGTCGCAGCCCATAGGTTGAGAACTGCTGATAGGCACTTTGAACACATCATCACAGTTCATCCTTTTTGTAACTAGAATGGGTATTATTGGCACCTACTATTGTCCTCATGCCACAGGCAAACAGAGTCTTTCATGGTCTTAATGGTGTACCCAAAGTCACACAGCTGACAGATGTCAGAGGTTTAATTAGAAACCTCATCTCTCTGCTTCAAAGCCCGTGTTCTCAATGTTTCAGAACAGAGCATTTGTTATTTGGAGAGTCAATAAATGAAGATGATTTATTTGAAAGTGCTGAGTTTCTCTGGTCGCTGAAATGGAGGACTTCCCAGCAACACCACCAGCCAGGACACATTTGTGGCAGGTGAGACTCACCGGGACTCACTGCCACCCGTCTTCTGCAGAATATTTCCTGAAAACATTCCCATGTCCATCCAGGCAATTATTCATCCCTCTCCCACACCTTGGGGGCTGACAGAGCACCAGATGTGGGGTGAGGTAGGCCAGAGTTTAACCCCTGCCGCTGCCACAGCGTGTTGGCTGACTGCTAAGTCACTTCCTCTCTGAGGAGGAGAGGCAGCCACGTGATTGGATTCACACATGTGAGAGAACCCTGGGAACTGTGGAACTGCTCGTCTGCATGAGGCGGCATTATTGTCCTTCCAAAACAGAAGTCAGTCAAAACCGAAGTGACCAGGATTCCCCGCAGACGTGCCATCCAGACTGTGAACAGTTCAGGAAGGGAGACACACTCCCACTTGTTTCTCTGGGTGTCCCCTAATTAGCCCTGGGGCCTGGAGCAGAATGACAATTCCATAATGATTTGATCCTATGAACTACATTATGATGGTCACAGCCCCCACCCTGGAGGACAGTGGTCTCTCTTTACTTTGAAACCACGCCCTGTATGAAAGGCTGCTTGGTTTGCTTTTCTTTCTTGTTCTTAGCATTATATGCGCATAATAATGTTAGAAGTGTTCATTTATTAAGCATGTCTTGTGTGCCAGGCAAATTGTCCTTTACTGACATTGTCTAATTAGGCTTTGCAGCTGCCTCCCATATCATTGTATAGCTGAGTATCCCCGTTTTCACGTGTGAGTGAGCTGAGATGGAAGTCCCCTCTGTCCCGTCCAGTCCATCAGGACTCAGTGAAGGAAGGATCGGACCTCAGAGCTCCCTGAGATGTGACACACTCTGTGTATCATGCTGATAACATTGCTAAATTTTGCCTTTTAAGTCAGAAAACAGAGGTTAGCAATGAATTTTTTTTGAAGGAAACATAGACTTGGATGGGGTTCTTGTTAAATAAATAATCTCTAATTCCTCATCTGCAAAACAGAAATAGCAAGGGTCCCTATTTCATCAGGTTGTATAAGGATAGAATAATAGTCACAGTTCCTGCCATACACAAGCATTCAATATTAAAGGGCTATTATGACATTTTCACTTTGAACGTCATTGATTTTTAAACTCCCTCCTCTGCAGCATTTCTTCAAGCACAGTGTCGGGATCAATGTTTCCTTTATTTTCGGCACACACAGAAATCTGCCCCAGGTCTATAACCCACAAAGGATATGAATGGACAGGATGGGGGCCAGAAGGTCTGGTGGGATCCGACTCATAGTTTAATCAGCTTGGGAGGGAGAACCAATGGCCAAAACGTTTCTCACAGGGGAATAGCACTCTATAGTTATATTGCAATATCACACAATGACTGGAAACATAGACTTTGGAATAAGCATGAATTAAAAACCCAAATCTGGTACTTTTATTTTATTTTATTATTTTATTTTTTGAGACAGAGTTTTACTCTGTCACCCTAGGTAGAGTGCTATGGCATCATAACTTACAGCAAACTCAAACTCCTGGGTTCCAGTGATTTTGCCTCAGTCTCCTGAGTAGATGGGACTATAGGCACTGACCATGACACCTGGCTAGATCTTTCTATTTTTAGTACAGATAAGTGTCTTTCTTTTGCTCAGGCTGGTCTCAAACTCCTGAGCTCAAGCAATCCACTTACCTCACCTTCCCAGAATGCTAGGATTACAGGCATGAGCCTCTGTGCCTGGCAAATCCCGTATTTTTATTGCTTCCACAAGTTGAAATTAAGTGCTTGCAATGGAAAAGAAATTTTACATTTACTACCATTGTGACTTCATGCATCAATACATTTTATGAGCCTCGGTTTCCTCATCTATAAAATGGGCATACCACAGCCTAGCTGAAAGTGTTGTAAGCTTTATAGAAAAAAGCATGTTAACAGTTCCTAGAACAGTGCCTAGTGATGGCAGCTCTAACTACTTGGCCTGATCGATTTACCTCATTTGACCCTCACAGCAATCTCGAGCAGTATCTTTATCACCAAGACCCTCATTTTGGGTATGAGGAAAGAGACTCACTCCTACTGCTCACCTGTTCTTGTGCGCAGGACTGGTGGGTGACAGCAGTTATTCATCCTTTCTTTGTGAAGGAGCACTATAAGGGTGACTAAACTGTGGAGGATACCCAGCAGCTACAGAGAAGAATATTATCTCAGCTGTCCCTAAGTCTTCCTACCAGTGAGTCCCAGAGCACCAGACATGGCCACGTGAATTTTGGGGGCCTCCAGGAGCTGAATGGAAGCAGGAGATGTGCCAGACTTGGCCTCATCCCTAGGAAAGTTCTGTCCCCCTTGCTGCCAACGCAGATGCTTGTCATATTATTCATGCATGTGGTGTCTTCCCCAAGAAGCTGTCGTCTCCCTAAGGCTGGCATGGACAGGCAGGCACTGGAAACCCAGAAAGTCAGACCAGCAGTGAGGGAACTGGCATGAGCTGGGAGGCCTGCTGGGCTCATCAATGTATGTCCATTCTGGGCAAACCAGGAAGGGCCTCCAACAGCTGGCATCCTGGGGACTGTCACTCCCTCCATGGAGGCCAAGCACCATGCCAGACGCTGCCTGGGGAGTAAGAAGAGAAGCGTCTTTGTCTGCTCAGGCAGTCATAGTAAAGTACCAGATGGCTAAAACAACAGAAAGTTATTTTCTTATAATCCTAGAGGCTGGAAATCTTAAATGCCACCAAAGTCAGTGTCTGATGAGGGCCTTCTTTCTTTCCTGCTGATGAGCAGCTTCTCACTGTGTTTATGCATGATGTTGAGAGACAGCAAGCAAGCCCTCTGATGTCAATCCCGTTATTAGGGCCTCACACTCATGAATTCATCTAGACCGAAGTAACTCTCAAAGGCCTGATCTCCAAATATTATGCAACCACAGTGGGGCTTAGAGCTTCAACATGTAAATTCTGTGGGGACACTCTTTAGGAAGTAAGCATTTGATTGCATTTTATGTCTGATCAAATTTGACTGGTGTATTTAAGAGAGGATCAATGATAAATTAGAAAACGCATCAAAGAGAAACTAGAATAGTAAAGGATCTTAAATCACATTTTACAAGAAACATTAAAAAAAAGAAAAGAAGTTAGCCATAAAGCAACCACTGGGGCAGGGACTAGTTTAATAGGAGACAGACTTACAAAACTACAAATTGTTAGGGTGCTAACAGAGACTAGAGCTCTAATTACAAAATCATTGGGGTAATCATTAAAATTTAAGATAGAATCTACAAACATTTAGTATTTTTTTGTAATTTTTATTAAATTTAGTGTTTAAGTTAGACATTGTTTGAGAGTGTCCATTTCACATCCTATGGGTGATCATTGAAAATAATTAATTGCTCAATTAATAATTAGCACATTAATAATTAATGTTACTGGTCAACCCTTTCAGCAGTAGTCAAATGATTTAAGAACTTCTTGGCAGTCTTCATTCATAGGGGAACATAGATATAATACAACTACTCAAAATTGATCTTTTCCAGCAAATAAAAAAAAAAAGTGAACCCTTGTGCCAGGGGCTCTTACTCATTTGGGTAGGGCCTTAAGACCCATTGGACAAATTATAGTAGCTTTGGTTGTTTTTAATAGTTTTGTCCTCTAAACTTTACGCTGGAGATACAATCGACTTTTAAACTGTCATTACAGTATTAGAGTGTTATGGATTTGACAATCTACTTATTTTCATCAGTGAGTTTTATACTTCCGTGTGTTTGCTTTTTACTAATTAGCATCCTCTTTCCTCATCTTGAGGAACAACTGTTAGCATTTCTTGCAAGGTGACCCTACTGATAGTAAACTCTCAGTTTTTGCCTAAAGAAGATTTTATCTTCTTCGTTTTTAAAGATAAGATTGCTCAGTATAGATGGTATTCTTGGTCATCAGTTTTTCTCTTTTTTTTTAGGATTTTTAATATTCCACAATGTACACATGTATAAAAACATCACATTGTATACCATAAATGTATACAATTATTATTTTTTAATTAAAAATAAAATAGAACTTAAATACATGATCCATTGGAGGAACTGGGTAAAGTTAGAAACTTTCCATGAAATGTGAATTGCACAAATAGATGCATTTTGACACAGATTTCAGAGAGTTAAGAACCACAGGCTTTGTGTCACAGATGGTGCTCAGTGGTTATCTGTCGAATTACCAAAGACATTAATAAATGGATAAATATGAATGCTGTTTCATCTTTACTTGAGGATATTTCACACGTATGTATATTTATAGTTAGGTACCAGAGGCAGAGGCCCTTGCCGGAGCATTCTAAGTACACCTTGTGACAAACCTGGGGCTCTGGTGGGCTCTACTGGGCTAAGTTTCAAGGCGTAGGTCAGTTTCAGGTCTTTCTTCATGTCTCATTCTGCAGCTCAGTCTATGAGTTCATGGTATTGTCAGAGTAGCAGACCCAAGAGGGCAGGCACGTTTCTCATCTCTGGTTATTTTTAATTTTTTTTTCCTGCTACCATACCCCTGACAACAAGTCAATAACCACCTCCTCCCAAATCACAAGGTGAGGAACACATTCCACAACCACAAGGCCATAATAAGGGTGTAGATGGTTCATTTTCTCACGAGGAAATAAAGAATTAAGACCAATAATTCAATCTACCAAACTCCTTCCCTCCCTGTTGTAGGAAACAGTTGTACCTCTGAAGTCCTTTATTTTTCAAAGAAGCATTCCTTTTTTGCCAAACTCTAGCATTTCTTCTTTAGGCCAAACTAAACCTTTAAAAATTACCTTGAGTATCTGTTAAAATGCAGGTTCAGCTGGCCAGGGTAATAGCCCAGGATTCCTGGGGCTATTCCCAAATGCTCTTTCTCCATCACTCTTTAAAAAGAATGACCAGGCGAGCTCAATGGCTCATACCTCTAATCCTAGCACTCTGGGAGGCCAAAGTGGGTGGATTGCTTGAGCTCAGGAGTTGGAGACCAGTCCGAGCAAGAGGGAGACCCAGTCTCTACCAAAACAATGCAGAAAAATCTAGTCCAATGTGGTGGCAGGTGCATATAGTGTTAGCTAATTGGGAGACTGAGGCAGAAGAATCAC
Source organism: Perodicticus potto (assembly GCA_963574655.1). Classification (NCBI taxonomy): domain Eukaryota; kingdom Metazoa; phylum Chordata; class Mammalia; order Primates; family Lorisidae; genus Perodicticus; species Perodicticus potto. The sequence goes on along the minus strand of CAUYRH010124411.1, from coordinate 33,974 downwards.
TTGAGCCCAGGAGTTTGAAGTTGCTGTAAGCTATGTTGAGGCCACAGCACTCTAGCCTAGACAACAGAGCAAGACTCTGTCTCAAAAAAAAAATAAATAAAGTGAACAAAATAAATAAAAAGCATGGCTACAGTCTGTCCTCACTCAAAATGGATTCAATATGTGGTCTCTTTTCTTTACTGTCACTCTTTATTCATGTGAATATTTCAAATTTCTATTCCATCATCAGGGGACAGGGTAAATACTTTTTACAATTTACCATTGTAGACTTCATGACAAGTATTTTTTTCTTTCTGTTTTTCCTCCCATGTCTTTTGATTTAGTATCTAGATATTTAATTCTCTCCCCACTTATTATTCCATTTTCCAATAAAACTGCTGATGTGTTCCCAAATTAGCATTCTATGAGCCCATATTTTACATATTAAAATCTGAGCTAAAGAGAGAATAACACTTACAATTTGGAAAGCAAGTTATCTCTGGCAAAAAATAAATAAACAGTGGGAAAAATGGGAATGGAAATGTACTCCCACTAGGTGGGATGTTTCCAATTAAATCCTGCTGGTATTTTAATGATCTTGGAGGAATGGATATAATTCAATGTAAAACATACTAGCACCTGACCTGTGCCTGCCATTCTGATGCATCCTAGGAATTTAAAGATGAGTAAAATGTATCTCTGCACTCATATTGCTCACAGACCAGCAGGGATGATCTTTACTTATTCACTTCCTCATTCCTTCACTCATTCACTCCCTAATTCATTCAGTCACTCATTCATTCACTCACTCAACAAGTAAGTCCCAAGTCACCTGCTAGACCTAGTTCTGCAGATATGTAGGTGAACAATTCTCATAACTCTTCCACTCTGGTTGGGGAGAGCCATTCAGGATAATGTGAGATGCAATTTGAGGACAATATGATTTGCGGTTAGATATTTCCAGATCTTTTCTCTGACATTTTCTTTCTTTCCCAAAATAACTACAAGATTTGAGATACAAATTAAAAGTGCAGATTTTACTTGGGACATGATGGGCAATTGAGGATATGAAATACATACAATTCCCTTTAAAAACCCTATCACTAAGAGCTGTGTGTGCTCCCTACTTATACCTCATTGGAAAAATGTAGAATGGTGGCCCCAAAACTTGGTTGGTTTTAACTGATGTACCCAGATCATCTGGTATACTCTTAAAAATGCAAATTTCTGTACCTGCTCCAGGCCTTTTGCTTAAGAATTCCCAAGAATTAAGTGAAAAGATTTTTTTTTTAAGTTCCTCATGAATTCAGACAAAGCTAGGCTTGGATCTACTTATTCAAGTACATGAGAAGGAGAACTTAACAGAACTCACAGAGCTGAGTTTTGAAGGACAAATTGAAGAGAGTGAAGAATTTCAGTCAAAGCAATGAGAAATAAGAATAAACAAAGGAAGTAAGGAAGGGAATGGAGAAGACATTTGAAAGAACAAACTAGCAGGAACTTCTTGGTAAATGTTGTCAATGTTTAATGCCTTTTTGTTAGTTTGTTGCTTGAGAATTCCTCGAAGTTCTGAGAACTAGGTAAGAAGCCAGAAAACCTGGATTTAGCTCCGGTCTTATTACAAATATTTAGTCAAAGTTCTTCCTCTCTCAGCCTTTTATTCTCTACTTATAAAGATGAAGGGTCCAGGGAGCTGGAGGCTCCTTCTAGCTTTGAGAATGCTCATATTATGATTGGTCTGGCACCTGACACTGCTATCACAGAGTTCCCCTCTAGGACCCTCTAGAAGAAAGTTGGACAAGAAGGAGAAAGTTCCAAGAAAGTTCCCCTCTAGAAGAAAGTTGGACAAGAAGGAGAGATGAAGCAGTTGTGTGTCCTCAAGCACATCAAGGGTCAAGCAGTAAATAAGATGGTCCTTTCCCCCAAAGAAGAAGATCTATCTGGGAGATCCTTGCTGAAATGTTCCCTCCAGTTTGGCTCTGGAAATGAAATGCCTGAGGGTAGAACATTCTTACCTCCAAAATTCTGAAGGAGGTGGGAGGGTGCCAAATATCCCCAGAACATTCCAGTAAGGTAATGGCATTTGCAGTTTGAAAAGAAAGCAAGTTGTTTTGTAAGAAGGCACTTCCACAGAGCCAGCTCTTCTGGTTCCATTCACGCCAAATGACCACAGGTCAGCAGAATATGGTAAGGACAGCCTCAGCCAAGGCCTCTAATAACCAAAGCGAACGAGGCCCTAGGGGAAGCGTCTTCAAAGAGTACACAGATATATTTACTTACTGTGGATACCAATGAGACTTTCGACCAAAAGGAGGCAGGAATGCCAGTGCAGGCCAGAAACTTGGAAGTGTAAAAACACTGAGTTAATGGCCACTGACTGTGGACACTTCTACAAGCTGCTTTTTGGAGATTTCATTTGGGTTGGTTGAGAGGCAATGCCAGTTAATAGGAGCCACTTGGCTTGTCTGAAGAGTTAAGGCAGCTGGGAAGTTTGACAATCTGTTTATCACCATCATCAATAGGCATTGCCGGAAGAGATCTGAGTTCTGGCTCTGAAGTGCCCTCCCTTACTGTGCAACCTTTTGTAGGTTGCTCTCCTTCTCTGGGCCTTACTTTTCTCACTGGTGAGAGAAGGAAGGGGGTTAGTGCTGATGCTTTGGGAATACGGAAAAGCAAGCTTTGCTTTAAATGACTAATATGTAGTTGGAGACCTAGTATAAGCAGCATTGTCTGGTTGGGGTGGGGAGGCAGCTTTATAATAGAAAAAACTAAAGCTCAGAGACAAGGATCGTCTAGGGTCAGTTCAGTTTGGTAAACATGGGTTAAGCACATTGCTAATTACAGGTAACAATAAGACCCAGTTCTTTCATTGAGGAGTTTCCAGTTGGTGCCAAGACAGACCTGTAAAAAGATAATTAAAGTGCAATGCACTGGGAGTGAGCAAGGGCCTAATGCCACTGGATGGGAGAGGTAGGAGTGAGGGGGTGGGGGACAGAGGCTTCTCTGGTAAGTGAGAGGAGAGGAGAGGAGAGGAGATGGAGAGAGAAGACTTGCCAGTAGGAAGGAAATTCCCTATATAGGATCATTATGAGTTGTCTTTTATTTTTGTTTTCTCTTAACAATTTTTTTATTAAATCATAATTGTGTATGTTAGTGCATTTATAGGGCACAACGTGCTGGTTTTATCTATAATTTGGAATGCTTACATCAAACTGGTTAACATAGCCTTCGCCTCACTTACTTCATTACTGTGTTAAGACATTTATACTCTACTCTTAATAGATTTGATATGTTCCCTTGCAATATGCACCATAGGTGAGGTCCCAAAGCAAATAGAAGTGGCTGGAAGGAAGAATACAGGAAGAGCTTTCCAAGACAGAAGGAAAACAATAGCACGGAATTGTAAAAGAAATAGCAGAGCAGGGAGAGAAGTGAAAATCCTTCCAATTGTAATAATTCAATGCTGTTGGAGTATCAGAAGAGAGAAAATCAAACAGTGGTTAATCTGGGCTCAAGGAAATATCTTCAAAAAGCAAATTCCTCCTTCATCTATTAATCCATTTGCCTTTTATTGCATTTTACTTGAAAGTACATTATAAAATATTTTGATGTACCTGTATAAAATGCGACAGAAAAAAATGACAAACACCCATGTGCCTCCCGTCCAGTTTAAGAAATAAAACATTGCCAGTCGAATTATAGAGCCTTACCTCCCCTACCCTGAGCCTACTCATCAGAACAGATTCACTTCTCAGGGTTGGAATCACAGTAATTAAATTCTCAGGAAAGGAGCTTAACATTGGGAATTTAATTTATCAATTTACATTGCAAAATATAACTGTCACATGGACTGAGTCCTGTGACTGTCCCTGAGATCAGTACATTCTTTCCCTGTACCAAGCTGCAGGGTACACCACATCTTAGTCAAAAGCCGGTTTGTCCGTTAACAGTGAGAAATTCCGGGCAGTCAGACTAGCTAATTCTTTCCCAGTGGCTAGCTCCTCATGAAATGTCAAATTACAGCCAGATGTCCTCTTGGTAAATCTGGATTCAGATGAATCAAAAAAAAAAAAAAAAAATCGAATGATACAAACTTAACGTGATCCATTCATTCATTCATTCATTCATTCATTCATTCCTCCTTTCCTTTGTTCATCCCTCCCTCCCTTCCTAGAATTGCCACATGAAATAAAGGACAGCCAGTTAAATTTGATTTAAGATAAATAAAATAGTTCTTAGAATAAGTATGTCCCAAATATTGTACAAGGCGTACTTATATTACAAAAAAATTATTTTTTATCTAAAACTTAAGTGTTTGAACGAGCCATTCTGTATTTGTATGTGGCCTGGCAGCTCTCTAACCTTCCCCTCTTTTGCTAAACGTTTATTGAGAACCTACCACATATTAGCAGATGGGACATTTTTCCTGTTTTGCCAACTATCCAGTGGCTTTTGACTTCCACATTATGTTTTCTAGGGGCTTCTAGCATACTGAATTCTACCTCGCAAAAGTAGAATGGAAATAGTTCCATTCTCCAGACCCCTCTCTAGCTGGGCCACAAGTGAGACAGCAGTGAGATTCACCCAGACTAAACTTGGACTGAGCAGCCATGGAAAAAAGCAACATTCGGAATCCCTTTTGTTGGCAAGGGTGGTCTCAGAGGCTTCTGGCCTTTGTTGGCAGTAGTGTTACCAATGTCAAGTTCCAGTGGTTTTCTCCATAGAGTACCCACTAGCACAGCAGCCGGGACAGAGGTGCCCTCATCATCCCAGTTCAGCAACATAATTTGGAATATATTTTTCTAGATGGTCCATCCTGAACATGATTCTCCAACAACCCTTAGTCCCACAAAACTGTGAAGAGAGACCTCCTATGCTTTGAGCAACTTCTTTCTGCTTAATCATCCATAATTAGTTCCTGATGCCTACCCAGAAACCCTGCTTCTACCAAGAGGTATGTAACTGATAAAATAAAATAAAACAAAATAAAATAAACACAGGCCCTGACCACATGATTCTTACAGATTCATGAAGGGTTCAGACATTGATTAAATAAACAGAATTGCAAATTCATAAATTGTGATAATTTGTAATGGCCTCTGCAAGGAACAGTACATCTATAAAAAGTGACAATAGGGGGACTAATTTCAATGTCAAGGGGAAGCCACAGTGGCCTCTCTGAGGAAGTGATACCCTAACCCTAACCAGAAAGTAAGTAGGCAGTTAGAAAGTGAGAAGTCACGTGAGCCTAGGGCACAAGGGGAAGGGTACTGTGCACTCCAGGTGAATGTTGCAGAATGAGGAAGATTTCAGATTTCTCCTGGAGACTGTGGGGAGCCATTGGAAGATGTTAGGTAAAAGAGTTATCTGATCTAATTTGTTGTTGTTGTTTTTAGAGTTCACTGACTGTGTGTAATGAATTCACTTAGGTCAAAAACGGAAGTCGACAATTCTTCCCCCCATGTTCACCACACCGTCACCACCTTGGGCGGGGTCTGTACTTAGTTTCTGATGCCTACCTGGAAACCCTACTTCTGCTAAGAGGTATATAATGGATAAAAAATAAAATCAAACAAACATAGGGCCTGACCACAGGAGTAACCAGAGTTTGGGAAGGGGGAAAGTGGTAACTTTATAAGAAAAGCAACAAACTGCCAAAATTTTCCTTAGGGAAATGATCCAAGTTGATAGGCTATTCTGACAATAAGTACTTCCTGATACATGGTAAGGAGGGAACTTCACCTGTTTCATAGTTTCAGTGTAACCACGAGGCAAACTTCAGAGGAACACAAGCTGAGGGACATTCCATAAAATGCTGAGGCCCACACACTCTGCAGGACTGTAGGTATGACACTCACAGACTAGAGGACACTCAGGAGATAAGATCCCAGTGTGCAATTTAGTATACTAGATTGGATTCCAGAACAGAGAAAAGACTTCAGTATAAACATTTGGCAAATCTGAACAAAGCCCACAGTTTAATTAAGAATGGTATACAAATGTTGGTTTCTGGGTTGTGACAAACGTGATGTGATGATGTGACATGTTAGCATTAGGGTGAGGGATCTGCTGAAACTGTGTTATTTTTGGAACCATTCTGTAAATTTAAATTTATTTAAAAATAAAATATTATCATATAAAAAGTAACAAAGCAGGAAATCAATTAACTAACCATTGCAGTCAGTTGTCTAGACAAGAGAGTAGACTCCAATAAGGGCATTTAAGACATAGAGGAGTGAATCAGAGCTTTATTTTTGAAGCATCATGGGCAATTTTGACATGTCCTTCTGACATTAGAGGAAAAACTTTCCAGAGGTAGGATAGCACGATCCATAAACAAAAGCCACACGCTGGTCGAGGCCTTACTAAGTGACCGAGTGTCCCAGAAACACACACCAGATGTATGCATGTCTTGACTCCTGACAGATTTCCAATCCTCTAATTCCTCTGAGGAATAAAGTCTTTTTTTCCAACTCCCAGAAGCTTTCTCCCTAAGCTTCTTATTTAGATGATTTATAATTGTTTTGTTTTTCACTTGCATCAAATAAATTATTCCCACTCAGTGAGCTGAGTTTCTGTAGGGGTGGGAGGTTCCTTTCTATCCTAGGGCACTGAGCCTGCTAATTTGTCATGCTGTGCTTACGGCCTTAGAAATTCCTTTATTTATCCTGTATTTAACTACAGTAGTCCCATTTTTCAGTGGTTAAAAGGCTGGGTGGAACTGAAATGCATGCCTTGTTTTTCAATGAAATATGGTTTTGATGGATACCTATAGAAGGAGACCAAGAAGAGGGGGTCTCCTGTATTGGCAGGAGTGGAGAGTGGTGAGAGGGGTGGGGACATATGCCTAGCTTCCCCTCAAGCACATGCTTTCAAGGAGTCTGCATGTTGTTGAAGTCTCTGAGTCATGAAACCCAGCATGGCTACTAGATTTAAAAAAAAGAAGAAGGAGCCCAATGGCCAGGAACATGGAAATATGTATAAGTATAACCAAAGAGCAAAATTTCTAGGTATAGCTTGTTGCAGCCCATATAGCCTATTGCTAGGAGTGAGAGTTATAAGAAATACCTGGATAGCTCAATAATGGAATACCTTGCTGGAAAGGGCATGGAGAGGGATTTAGCTCTCCTAACAAGCATGAGAGTTCACGAGATGAGAGCAGTGGTGAATTGGCAGTCTCTACACCTGTGGTGTTGAGAAGCACGAGATCAACCTTATGTTAGGCTGGAAGAGCAGGCAGTCAAGGAGCATGTGCATCACGGATCCGCTTACTCTGACTCTGTCTCCTCTTCTGCCTGCAGAATGCCAGCACAGCATCCCTCTGCTGAAGATTACCAAGCTCTGCTAAAGACTAAGATCTATCTTTCTAAGAAGCCTGCTTTACTCTCTGTAAGACTCTCTTTCTGTCTCTCTCCAGCTAAAGTAGATAGCCCTCAGGCACCTAAGAGAAACTGAACCAAAGCAAGGTAGCTTAGTGGTCCGTGTCTGGAACCTAGTTAAGCCAGACCCGAGACCTGGCCAGTCCTGGGCCCTGATAAGTGGAGTCAGAAGTCACATGTGACAATAGCTCTCCTTGGCCTACCCTGGGGCATGCTGTGTTCTTGAATGTGGATATGTGGGTGGAATTCTTTCATTTATCAAGAACTAGTCTCAACCAGACCTTAGGTTAGTTGAATGACAAGGAAGTAAAATATTAGGTATACTACTCTACCTTTTGCTAAGCAAAACTGAAGTTGCCTGTCATCAGAGCCATCAGAGCATTCATTCAGCATCAGAAGAACATTGAAGGTATAATAGTTAACAGATACCTGGGCTTGAGGTAGGACAAAAGTGAAACTGCTCTTTATAAAATTATTAAAAGGTCTTAATGTGAGAAATAGTGGTAGAGGCCTGACCTCTTCAAAGGTATAGTCATAATTAATTATGTATGTATATATACATATGTGTATATATGTACATATAATTATGTATGTTTATATACATATGTGTATATATATACACACATATATACCAGCCATTGTTCGCTATAATTATGTACTATTCAGTAGTCACATAGCTAATGGTCACGAAGATTCTTCGCTTTCTTCATTGCTCCTGTAGATAACACAATCCTTGTGAAAATGAAGGCTGGTCTTTGAGATAACTTCTAGTCCAGACCAGTTGCCCAAGGAACCAACACAACTGATCTTGGGATCAGGGAACTGACTCAGCAGAAGAAAACAATCTCTGCTTCCCAATCCTATGAGCTCATTCCCAGCTAATCAGCAGACCCAACTGCTGAACTCAGCAATCTATCCAACTGTCATCTATCTTAAAAAACCTATCAAACTATCTTTAAAAACCCCTTTCTCCCAAATTCTCAGGGAGATGGATTTGAGAATTCCCTTCATCTCCTCACATGGCGCTTGTAATATTAAACTCCTTCTCCATCATAGAACCTGCTGTATCAGAGTATCAGCTTCCTCTTGAGTAGCAGTGAACCTGGTTGGGCTATAACAAAAGGAGCTTTGATGACAAAACAAATGACAGGTTGTACCCAAACACTTGGAGTGGCCAGTTTTACTGCCTCGATCTCTTAAATTATCTGCTTAAAATCTACGTAATGATAAAAACCATTAGATCTGAAAGCAGAGTGAGAGAAGAAAAGAAACTGAGCTCAAGTAAGCTTGTAGCCAAACATGTGGAAAGCCAGAGGTTTACTCCTTATATGTGTGTTTTCGAGTTATATAAGCTAATGAGTCCTGTTTTTATGCTACATATTTTTGGAGCATCTTAACTAGAATGTAACACCTTTCAAACACCTGTGAAGACTAGCAGAACATGTTACTTCAGCATATTAAGTATTTTGAACTGAAAACAATTGAGGAGAAGCAGATAAGAAAGAAAAGCTCTCTGCTCTACTCTTACTTGCCCAAAAGCAGAACATGAATTTGTAAAGGTGTCCTACTCCTGTCCTTACTGGGAAGGAAAAAATGTTAATTGTCTGAGACAACTCTAAACTCTTATCAGCCTGGAGACTGTACCAGCAGATCTAGATAACAAACTTCACTATCTAGCCCTAATCTTTCATTAGTTTTCCCATATACGTGCCTTCCACAACTTGCCAACCCCAGAACTCAAAGTTCTTTTCCATTGTCTTGTGAGTTCTCCATAAATTTATTGTTCTTTGCTAGAATGATATATAAGCCAAAGATCTAACCAGCTCATTGAGTTACTCATCATCCTATGTGTATGTGACATATACTAATGATCTGTTTATTTTTCTCATGTTAAAATTGTCTTTCCTCAGTCTAATGTGCAAGAGCCCAGTAAATGAGGAGTGGAGGGGAAAAATTATTTTTCTATCCTACACCTGTTAAGTGCTCTTCACTGACCCTACTGGCAGCTACTGTATGATTCCCCCCTTATTTACATATTGAACTTAATAACTTATTGAAGTTATCTGAATTCCCCCCTCAGGAACTTTGTGAAGTATTAGTTATCACAATCACAGATAAGGAAACTGAAAAATAGAAAAGTTAAAAATCTACCCAACACTATGACATAGTTAAGCAACAGAGCTGGGATTACATTAAAGGTCAGTTCTGTGAATTACAATCTCACATACTGCCTTTCTCTTTAGGTACCATATCTGTTTTTGTGTCTTTTCAGTGAGGTATTTTGGTGGACCTAAACAAGTACACAGTTTGCAGATTGAAACTTCTTAGTGTCTCCCAGGTCTTTTCTCCATCACCACAACCAACACAAACTCAAGACAAGATGTCCCCTGGGAATAGCAAAGCAGCCTGTTGAACCACCTCCTTGTTCCGTCTTCCCTCCCACTTTGTTGCCCACTCTACAACCAGAAATCAGCCTAAAACTGTTTTACTCATTATTTTTGTAGTATTGCTCTATTTCTTTATTGTGCTTCACTATAAGTTCTTCAAGAACAACTACTTGGCTTGTTTTTCTCCTGCTGAATGCCGAATGCCTAATAATATCTAATACTTAATCGTTCAGTGTTTTCATTCATTCTTCTATTTCTAAATACCTTTTAGAAATTAAAAATCCCAAATTTACCTGTCTCCTATGAAGAAAGTTGTAGTCTGGACAAATAGTTTAATATCTGTCAATTCTTTTTGACTTGGATATCTAATCAATATTTCAAAGTGATCACATTAAAAATCAAATTCCTCATCTTCCCCCAAAACTTGTTCCAGCTTTGTCCCACAGTCTTCCCCATTGGACTCAGCCAACAGTAATCCCATCCTTTCAGACACACAAGCCAAAAATATGAAATCATTCTGGACTTCCCAGCTGTTCCCATTGATGTGAAATCATGTCAAGTCTCAGCACCCTCTGGCCATACCTACTGCTCTCCCTTCAAAGCAGTCTCAATGCACCTCTTTTGTTACCTGGATTACCATATTAGCCTTCTACCTTGTTTCCTGGATTCTGCCCTTGTTTCTCTCCCCTGAAAATTCCTAGCAATCCCTGTCCTGTGGGTTTTTTTTACTTGTGATTGAAAACTGAATAGATTAATCATTCTACACATTAAAAGTTACTCTACACAATAACCACGCAAATTGTCATGGTTTTGTTTAGAAGAATTAAAACAATAAAACAAGAAAAATGAGAAGTTAAATGAGCCTCATTAGCAGAAATCATGAAAGATGCAAATGATATTAACTAGCTCACATCAGAACAGGTCTTGAGAGGCGATTACTTTTTCCTCCCGGAAAGAATTCCCCTTTCTCCTGGCCTTGCCTTTCCTCTCAAAGTCTTTGATTGGAGATCTCTTTTAGCTCTTCAAGATATTAGAGAACCATCTCAGATCACACATGGATGAGGGAGTCCACCTGAGAGCTGGTGGCGCTCGCCAGAGATGGTGATGCTCTCTGCCATGCTAGGGAAAGGAAATGGATTCCCTTGTGGGGACTCTCTGTTGGCCACTGGTGTTGCATCAACCAAGAAGAGGGGGTGGCAGGAGAAGATGAGGAGGAGGCAGAGTTGGTATTCAAAGAGCTCAGCTTCCCCTCTGGAAATCCTATCATTTACATCATCAGTCATCTCCTTTTCCTATTTAGATCCTTGGCTTTACTACAAACAACAATGCTTTGACAACAAAAGGAGTACAATATAATAATCACATATTTTCATGGTGGAAAAGACTCTGAATAGGTCTGTTCATTTGGCCTTTCTTTCCACAGGTCTTGGGTTCACCCCATCAGTCTAAGAAAAATGAACCTATGGCTGACCCACCCCATCACTTGTAACTGAAACTTCTCCTAGCTGACATTTCCAGCTGTTGTTTCCAACATGGGGATGTGTTGAAATGTCTTCTTGAGATGTCTGTTTGCAATTTGTTCTTAGAAATGTGTAAAAATTGTTCAGCTATGCTGGAGATGCAAGGACAGGCCTGGTTCTTAGGATAGTTCCCTGATCTTGGTTTTGATTTTTCCAGGCTGGAGCTCCACTGCACTTTAATGAAATTGCCTTAAGATCAGATTTAGAAAGACTGTGTTTTCTCAAAGACATTTTAGCTCTATAAAATGTTTATCCCATATTGTATATTTGAGAATATGAAATTGAATCATTGTTGTAAAGCTATAATGATGTGGGAATAATAACTAATTCAGTTCATTGTGATCATGAGACATTTGACAGTTATACCTGTTCTCCTCATTCTATATGAAACTTAAACTTCCTAATCCATGAATTCCTAAGCTCCCTGCTTTCTTGGGGTAGCTTTCCCTTTCATGTCCAAGTAACCTGATCCATGACCTGATATTGCCTTCACAGACTTACTGGAGAATCATAGGGAATGATTACATGCTTCACAACCAACTTCTGTCTTGGTTGAGCATCTTTCAATACAGGTCAATGACTCTCATTTCTTATTTCTCAGTTGAGGCAAAGCATTCAGCTTTATCAAAACTCACAAAGGCTCGAGCATGATGAAAGGGTATGAAATGCAGAAGAAGAGACCCCAGAGATAGATACAAAATCTCTCTCTCTCTCTGCTGAGTACACAGCATTTCTCTTTACAGGACATCCCTATTGTCATTGCTCTTCCTAGCGGTTGATCTATGTCCTTTATTTGAGGTGTCATGGAAAAGAGTTCCTTCTCTTAAGTCACTTTTCTAAGAATCTAAGGCCTCAGCCTGCAATTTCTGAATTCCACCAGAAGAATGAAAAAGTTAAAATCAATCGCCATGGTCATCGTCCCTGAGAGATATATTCTACATACAATGAGCATCACCTGTTTGAGATCTTTACATTCTAAGGACAAATCCTCTCTATGATTACTTTGGTTCTAAACATCCTTTAGACCAGTAAGTGATAACTTACCTACATCTCTAAGGTGACAAAGGTGACCCTAAATGACTCCTGCAAGGGACAGATTTCCTCTTTCTCTACAGTGTACAGAAACCATTTTGAACCAGCATATGGGATGCTGGGAGAGGGGCAGCATCTAACATTAGCACTTTGAGGCTTCCTGACCCTGTGAAAAGCAGAAGGTTAGTGTTTAAGTTCTGAGGATAAGCAGCTAACAAATCTAAGGAGACATCTAGTTCAAAAGCCAAGCTGTTTAGTAGTCATTAAATATCGTGGCAGTACAGGCTACGGGGCTGTGGGGTCTTGGAGAAACAGTACTGTGTTTAATAAAGTGCCAATACATTTGAAGGCTGTGGCTTGGAACTTAAATTGCAATTAAACCTCTAGAGTTTTGACACTTGGCAATCTAGAAATTCCACTACAAAAATAAACAACCCTACCACCACAAAAACCACATACTTTGCCTCCGACAAGGTCCTGTGACATTTTAGATGCTAAATAATTCTGTGAAGCAATCTTTCTCATGAGTCCAGCAAACATTAGACAGTATCTATTTGAAGTATCCTTTAAAAGGCACATTATCAGGAATAAAGAAATGGAAGTACTTGGAAAGAAAGAATGGAATTTAAAAAGATGAAATAGTTGAGATCCAATTCAATATATTATGTAGAGTGCACTGATTTTTGCATTTTCTAGAGAGTAAAAATTTCAAATTATCTTTATATTATCATTGTTGACTTGTACTTTTTAATGTCATCATTTGTTCTTTATTTATTGTAGTATAAAAAAGTACTAAGTAGATATGTGGGTTTTTACAAGCAGAATATTTACTTAAATCTCAGCTCTGCTACTCCTTTGGGCAAATTTTCAGCCTCTCTGAACTTCAAATTTAATTATATTAAAATAAGTATTATTATGTTAATGAAATGATGAAAGATGAATAAATAAGTTACTTTTCATGTAGTATGCATTCAATAAATGTTGTTCAATATTATTGCAAAAGATAATTCAGAAAACTCAAGAAAATTTGAAGAAGAGGTGCGGAGCCTATGGTTCAAAGGAGTAGGGCACCTGCCCCATATGCCAGAGTTGGTGGGTTCAAACCCAACCACGGCTAAAAACTGCATAAAAAAAAGAAAGAAAAGAAAAGAAAATGTGAAGAAGAAAATAAATATTAGCCTTCATCATACCATCTAAACCATCTAAAGTCAATCATGAATAAAGTTGTAGGCTTATACACCTTTTCTCCCCAGAGTATATGTGTGTGTGTCTATTTCTAAGACATGGATTTATTCAGCATCTAATACAGTTTTTAAAATACTTTTTACCTGTATTATGTATTAGATATCTTTTTATGTCAATCAACATGGAAGGAAATAATTCTTTATTTTAACAGCTGCATTTTATTCCTGTATGACACTGCCATTACTTTACTAATTTTCTGTATTATTTATAAGTTTTGCATTTTTATTTTATGCTACTTTTTATTACTTGTAAGAGAACATACAAAAAGGATCACTATATCCATGCTGTTAGCATCTGTCCCTTTACTTATAGGAATGTAACTGTTCAATCAGCATAACACTTCTTTACCTATTTGGTAACTATTGTCAAATGGCCTTGCAGAATTCATCCTCCAGCATGCTCTATAAGAATGTCTTGGTCTATTCTTGTTGATTTGCTGGAGTTCTTTGTAGATTCAGATTATGAGTCCTTTATCACAGGTGTAGCATGCAAATATCTTCTTCCAACCCACAGGTTGTCTATTTACTTTATTGATTGTGTCTTTGGATGTTCCATTTACATGTTCATATGGAAGCAAAACTCAATGAAATTCAGGCAGGTGGGAGGAGGGAGAAGGGGATGGGTACATCACAGATTTTGTGGGTGAAGAGCACACCTAGGACTCTGTCTTAAAATATGCAAAACCTAAGTATATAACCAAAATGTGTGTATCCCCATAATATTCTGAAATTTAAAAAATTAAATTAACATATTAAAACGTCAAAAAAGGAAAGAACACCTCAAAAGCTGTTCATCTGAGGTGATGTGTGTGCCTAGGTAAGGTGGGGGGGGGGCTCTGCTGTTCTGAAGGTTCTGAGCACCACTCCTTTCTGCATGGTTTGGCCCAGCTAGACACCTTGCTTGAACTGGTTACTATTTTTGCCAAGTCACAGTCTCTGCTGAATACGTGATTCTGGACGTTTCTTTTCTTTTCTTTTCTTTTTCCATGTAAACTTTCTTGGCATCAGTCACTTTAAAATGGGGATAAAACATGCACTGTAATTGAGAAAATGAAAAGAGGTGATGTAAAATGGGTACTGCCTGATTTTTTATAACACTTAGTATGTATGTCTTATATTTTTCTATCCTTTATAAATTGCAAGTTTTTATGCCATTGTGCCTCTTGAAAAGTAGGTATTCAAAAGCTTAGGTTAATACTTTGAAGAATTTTATACCTGAAAAGGATATCAGGGATAATGCATCAAAGAAAACATCTATGGGATTGGACAGTCTACAAGTGGAAGAGGAAGAAGAAGGAGAAACATAGACAGAGCCTCTTTCTATCTTTCCATTCTGTAGATAATTTGCTCATCATTCATTGCTAACAGCCATTATTGACCTAAATAGTTATACATATGCCTGTATCTTTATCTACTATACATACATATAATTTATATATAAATCAATGCCTTTTCTTTTAATTTTTCTTTGCTAATTTGTTTTTTGTTTTTGTATTTTGTTTGCCACAAAAGGAAAAAAGAATAATGTAATACAAGGTCTTGAAGGCAGAATGATATAGATAGACCTGCTCCTTTGCCATAAGCACTGACGATAGAGGTAATCTTTAGGGCAAGTGCCTTCTGAAATCTGTACCAGAGTGGAACTTACAGAGATAATGATAGGAAACCATAAAATTTTGGCATTGGCTCTGACTGCAAATTCATCAGACCATATGAAATACAAAAGACCCATGGAGAGGAAGTATGCCAGAGACACAATGTACATAGGTGGGCCTGGGGGACACAGCTCTTCAGGGTCACAGCCTTACATAGTAGCTCCAAGTTGTGCACTTACCCTATTAGGAAACCTAGTAAAATGCTGAGAGGAAGCTCTTTCATACGTTCTCGTAAAAAGAGACCTTTCTGCTTCATGATAACTGATAAATTAACCCCCGCCTCCAGAGTCAACAACACATTTTAAAGTAATTTTTGTAAGGTGGAAGTCTGTCTGTAATAGTCTATGTGTGTCTCTGATGAGTTAAACAGAATCCTAAACGGATGCAGATTTTTGTTAGTTCAGCAACTCGATGTTATATTGTGGGGGAGGTAGTTTTTTTTTTTTTTTTTTTTCTTTTCTGCTTTGCTTTTGTTTATTTTCCTCCTCTATTCTCAAGCTGTCAAGTCTGCTATTGATATTTTTTCTGTTTCTGACAACTTCTCTTCTTTTTCCAAGTCACTTATATTTGATCTGCTGGGAGATGGGAGAAAAGAAAAAAGCAAATAACCAAGCTTGTAAATAAATTGAGTTTAATAAGATTTCGTGAGACTCAGCAGGAGAGCTAGAGAGTCTGTGCCTTGGTTCATTAGATTCAATCTACAAATATTCATTGGGCTTCCTTTGTGCAAGGTCTTGTGATGATCCTGAAGCTACAGCTTGTTACAGGCAACAAAGCACCATTGTTTGGGAGCTGTAACTTTTTGAAAGGTATATTTCTATTTGCAGATTCCTTTTTAAATGCCTGCATTTATGGCTAAGCTGTAAATGGTCAATACTGTTAACTTCTGACCTCCAAATCTTTGGTTAATTACTGAACCACCCTGCTTATATACAGATGAATTTCCATATTTCCATAACTTCTAAAGCATTAACATATATCATTTTTGATCCTGCATTGGAGGTAAGGAAGGTTAGAATCTTTTTTTCCAAATCTTAGAACACATACAGAAAGAAGGCTTATAAACTGGGAATCATTTTAAAATCCTTTAAAATATTAGAATAGAATGAAAACTCTACTAGATCAAAGCCCATGCTCTAAGCCTTTGTGCAATCATTGAAGAAGGAGTTTCTGGATCTTACTTATTGCTGTGCCTAACATCCTCTGTGGGAGAGAGCACTGGTACAGGATGGCAGACTTGGATTCTAGTCTGAAATCTGCAAGGAACTCATAGGCAAGTTTGTCTCGTTGCCTTTGTAAGATTAAGACAGTCATATTTGCTTCATAGGATGACATGATGACCTATCTGAAAACATTATTAGTAAGCAAAGTGTATTACCAAGCCCCTCTGCAACCTTGGCTCTTACAAAAGAGCCAGTCCAATAAGCCTTCCCTTCATTCAAGTAGAACCTTCCCTCCCTCCTTGCAGGGACACCAGTAAAAGCCCAAAGATAATAGAGATACAAAGAATCAAGGCTGCTGCCTTGGCCATAACACTTGCCTCATTCCTTCCACACTAGGCTGGGCAGGAGCAGCATTTCTGGGAAAGCAAGTAGTTGTTCAGAATCTCCCTGGGAACCTCAGTGTGTGTCTCTCTTGCTGGCCGCTGGCTGGCCTAAGGGTCACGCACAGGAGAGAACACCAACTCCATCCAGACTCCCTGCAAGAATTTCAGTGATGCATTCTAAAGACTAACAGATGTGCACTCTCCTCCTGCAGGCCAAGGCTGGACACCAGCTCCCCTGGATGCACGGCCTTCTTCCTCAGCGCTAACAGGAAGCACTCAACAGTCCCCTGGTCATGGGAGGATCACAGGCCACAGCTTTTGCTTAAAATCTGCAGATGTAATAGAGCAGTGAGGGTAGTTAAGAGTCTAGAGAAGACAATTCTGGGCAGATTTCCAGCTTTGATACTTTCTAGCTATGGAACTTAACTAAATGTATTTTTCTTATCTATAAACTGTGGTTGGCTCATGCCACAGTTTGAAGGTCTTCCCCTCGGAAACTCCTGTTGAAGTTTAGATGCCATTGTATAAATATTAAGAGGTGGAGCCTTTAAGAAGTGATGAGGTCATGGCTTCACCCTCATAAGTGGATTAATTCTGTTATCCCGGGGTCAGGTTAGTTATCCCAAGGGTGGGTTTTATAAAGCGAGCCCAACCCCTCATGCTTTCTCCTTTCTTCTTCTCTTGCCTTCTGCAATGGGCTAACCCAGCTAGAAGGCCCTCCCCAGACACTGGCGCCATGCTTTTATACTTTCCAGCTTCCAGACTGTGAGAAACAAACTTATTTTCTTTATAAATTACCCAGTCTCAGATATTTTGTTATTAGCAACAGAAAATGGACTAAAATTGTCCCCTTTTATAAGGATTTCATGAAATAATGTAAAATACACATTAGTACATGACACAAATGCATCTTTATAATTTATTAATACTCCTTTTTTCATGAACCCACCTAGCAGATCCCATGGAAACTACTTGATTCTTTTCAAAAGCTGACGAGGAATAAAATCTTTAGGGCAAGTGATTTCTGACAGTTGTAGCACAAGATGCTTACGGAGGTAAAGGTGAAAAATAGTGTTTGTGCTGTTGTGGTTCTTGCATTGCCTGTGACGGCAAGTTCATTGGACTCCCTAGAATAGATAAGTAACTGCTGTCAGTTAGACTGGCTCTTTCCCTCTAACTTCTACCCTTCTACCCTAGTTCTCAAGGGCCCACCTTACCACATGTCTCTCCCTGCCCTGGGACGGAGGGGGCAGAGGATGCATAAGGTGGAACAGGATGCTGCTTCCTTCTACCCAGAGGGCCCTGCTTATGAGAAATGAGAGCAGATCCAGGGTGGCCCCCTCCCCACTGCCTTCAGAAATCAGCCCCCTTCTCACCTGCACCCCCTGAAGCATCCTCCTGGCTTCACTCAGTTTTGACCTCAATCAGGAGAACTCATGTTCACTGCCTATAAATAGCATTCCATAGATGCTGGGAGTGTAGGAAAATGAGGCATTTTACAGACCTGTAAATGGGCAAAGCAATGCTCTGGGGTGCTCCTTTCTGAATCAGGTTATCCGTTGTTAGCGGTACTAGAATAACCACAGCCATTACTATTTGAGTACTTAAAAAAAAGAAAAAGCCAGAGTATGGTGCTAAATACAGCCCTTACTGATATTTAAGGACATAAATAGTAAGAGGGACTTTCAATGTCTAGAAAGTGGCAAAACCAGGATCCACAATTCTAGCTGAATCCAAAATTGGTTTCCAGTTGTGCTTGTCCCAATTGGTCCAAATCAGTTTTGCAGTGTTCCTCCACCTCTGACCATTCCCCGAAAATGACAGTATCTGCAGTGATGTGTCCCACACACCCTGAGATCCTTTTCCTGGCGAGCGCTGTGCTGTGACAGTCATGTCACCTCCCTCCTGGGAGACAGCCCTTGTACTAGCTCTCTCCACCTTCACCACTAACCGGCAGAGACTAATGCCGCAGAGATTAACAAGACATTCTAAATAAGGTTATCCGTGCAGCACCTGGCAACTAGGAAGAATATTAATCCCCTTTTCCACTTTCCTCTGTCCAAGAGAATAACTGATGTAAGTTTCTTTGGAACAAGTTCACCTTTGTCTATCATTAGGCCAGTTAGGCTTCTGAATTTGAGAATGTTCTTAAAAACATTCGATAAAACATCAAAAATCTATCGAAGATAGAATATATATGTACAGCAATATATATGAACCATATAATATATATAAGTGTCTATATATTTTGTGTGGTGGGGAATTTAAATGATTTTCAGGGGTTGGTATAGTGAATGGTGATCTGCTTAAAAAATAATTCTAACAAAGAATAAACATGTTGAAATGTTTAAGAAAACCTTGCCAAAAATTTGAAATATTTTTAGAAAGAAAGGAAAAGAAAATTTGTTTTAATCTTAATTATTATTGCTGTTATAGTGTCATCTTGTTCTCCACATCCAGCACAGTAGTGACTTAGAGATTCTCTGTCGTAAGGGTCTTAGGTCACTGAGACACACTGTGAGCTGAGTGTGACAGCACATAGATGAGATTTTACGCAGCTGTGGGGAAAGTGGGGGGGAAACAGGGGTGTATTAAACCTCTACACTGCTCTTCACGCCTTAGAAAATCAAAACAGGAAGTGAATCTCAATGATCATTAGCAACAGGGTATAGAAACAGAGTAGGACTGGAGAGTTTTGAAACTGTTCTTCTTTTTGTAATTTCCAAGGTACCCAAGTCATAGTGCAGTGTGGTTGGCATGGGAGGAAGTGGCTGTGCTCCACACTGTCACCAAGAAGGCTAGCTCCTTCCACCTTTCAGTGTTTCTGTCCTCAGCATGGGGTCTCTAGTTGCTGCAGCGTGAGGCAGAGTTTAGAAGATCGCAGGTCAGGTTTTATGGCCAGCCCTAGATGTGGTGACGTCACTACAGGGCAAAACTCAGTCACAGTGTGCTTACCTCTTTGCAAAAAGAGAATGGCACCTTGAGAGCTTGTTTGGAAGTTCTAACTGGGCAACGTTCTAGCAACTATTCGTATACCCTTGACCAAAGAATGGTTCTCGTCTATCAGGGAAGGCCATCCTCTTCGACGGAGTGAGCAGCTTAGAGAGATGCACACTGGGTCATGGGGGAGAAAAGGGACAGCTGCCTCGCCAGCCAGATCAGCTGAATCAATGCGAAAGATCGATGTGGTGACTGATGCGGCAGCCAGATGACCCGCCAAACCAAATAGGAATTGTCTTCTTGTGTTGCCAGGAAAGTTTATTTTCTCCACCGTACATTTTGTTTTTGGATTTCTTGCATCTACTCTTGTCCTTTTCAACCTAATCTCAGTCTAGCAGCCAACAGAATCATTGAAAAGACATAATTTGATTATGCCACTTCTGTGCTGGAAACTTGGCAATGGCCCTGCAGTTCCTTCAGAGTAAAAGCCGAAGTCGTTATAATGACTAGCCTGGCCCCACATGATTTAGTCCCATCCTCTTCCTAACCTCAACTTCTTCTACTCTCCCCTCACTTCGATGCTGCAGCCACACCAGACCCCTTATAGTCTCTTCTCCCGCTTTGTTCTCTGCCTGGAAAGCTCCTACCTGGGTGATTCTCTGTACCTCCTTCAAGCTCAAATTCTCCTTTTCATTGAGATCTACCATAATTATCCTATTTAAAATTTTAATTGTCCCTCTACCCAAGAGAAGGATCTCTGTTGAGATTGCTGATCTCCTTTACCCTTCTCTCTTTTCTTTACCTAGTTTTTAAACTGGTATTTTTATTATCTGTTGGCCGTTTACCCCTAAATACTAAGCACCCTGAGTAGGAAGCCATGTTGTGCAGGTGGTCATGGAGGGAGATGTTATACCTATTTTATGATACATCTGGCTGCAGAGATCACTGTCTTATTCTATGACATGAACCAAGTACCTAGAATAGTGCTTAGAGCATGGCAGGTGTTCTTTAATATTGGCTGAAGTAATGAATGAATGAGTCAAGGAACAAAGTGACTGGACAGAATCAATGGACCCAGTGCTACAGCCCTGAGACTTTGTCCATATCTCAAAACATGTTCATATTCTGAACTTTACACTTCATAGAAGGGGACCTTGGTAGATTTCCTTCGCATCTGCCATGATCCATTTTTTTCTTGTGCAAAGTGAGGATTTTCTTCGTATCTATTATATCTACCTCTTGAATTCACCATAAACATTGAAACAATTTCAGAGATCTTATATGAGTAGAAAAGTTTTCATATCAGAAGCACTAATCAATGTTATTTACCTAGAGATATTGTTTGCTTACTCAGCTTCTTACACAGAGACTATGTACTGCCCTGGTCTGATACCTGATTAAAGATTAGCAGTGGTCCCTAAGAAAATCCCCTGAAGGCCACTGTCTGTCCACAGTTTGTCTACCGACTCCCGTTCAGGGTCAGGCTGCACCGAGTTGGTTCCTATGAGGTGAGGACTTTCTCTGGGACAGCCGAGAAGACTAGACACACACCAGGCCAGCACTGCTGGCCTTGCACCTGCCAAGACCTCCTGTTGAAAGAGTTGTCACCCCTCTGATCAGAAAACAAAGAATTCTCAGGCAATCTCACAGCTCTACCTAGGTAGTCTAATGTTCAGGCCAAATCTTGTCTGGAATGACAAGATATAAGAAACGGTCATTCTTAATGCCTTATTTTGGCCAAGATTTCTCTGCTTTCTTCACTCTTGGATTTCAGGTGGGCTCCAGGAGGTGGTATTGAAGACGGAAGCTTTCATGTGTTTTATGGTTCTCTGTGAGTCTACGTCCCCTACAGAAGAACAAACCTGCCCAAACTCCTCCTTGGAACTTAAATGTCCATGCTTCCCTGGAGGACCTCCAGAAAGGACATTGGTGAGAAGCATGTGGCCACTTGCCAGGAACCCATAAGCCATGTTTGTCACTAAACACATAAGGATTGTTTGTAGCTACTTAAAACTGAATGAGTTTTTTTTTTTTTTTATCTCTGATTGTATGGGAAGCCCGCACACTGTACTCCAAGCCTGAATCATTGTACACAGTTATGACTTAATAAAAAATAATTAAAAAAAAAAAAAACTGAATGAGTTCCTAAAAATGCTTGAAAAAGTCTTGAAAGCAACAACATGATTATATTCTCCACATAGTTCTGCTAGTATCACTTATTTTTTTCTTGTTTTCTTTTTTTTTATTTTTTTATATCACTTATTTTTTGATGTGAAAATTTATCATCATTGTAGAGAAGATCTCAACCACATCTTGTCTGAATGATCATCTACACTTTCATTATGAACTGGAAATTAGAAAAGTTTTCTGAGCGGACAGACCATCCCCTAATTCCCACTATTACCATGTATTTTTTTTTTTTTTTTAGTGTACAGTCTGCTCAATGTTTTCAACTCCATCAATAAGAAGCCTTTCTCTTGCAATCCGCCCTTTTTAAGGATAGTTTAGAAATCCAAAGGGAAGTTTCAGAAAAGGATTTCCAGAGGCTATTAATAAACCTCACAGAATCTAAACAGTTGATTGAGTGGGAACATTGGCGTCTCTCCCCACAATAGAAGCAAGATAAACACAGGCAAGGTGAGAGGAAAGCTGTCCTCCGTCCCCATCTTCTAGCTTGAAGATCCCGTCTAGCTGGTTTGAAGCCCTGAGAACATCCCAAAAGAAAGACTCCCAAGGAAATAGATGGCCCCTTCTGTGACCACCTCATTCCCGGCTTCTCCTTGGAACCCCCGAACTTGCCACCTAAGGCTCTGGGGAGTTATAGCTTGAGCTGTGGACAAACTGATTTCAGGGGTTTTCCTTGTTACCACAGTGACATCTTGGCAACAACAAGCGATTTGCTGAAGGACATGCCCCCTTTTCCTGTTATCTTCACCCATCTGTTTTCCCAAACTGAGCTGCTGTGTGGG
Organism: Perodicticus potto; assembly: GCA_963574655.1. Classification (NCBI taxonomy): domain Eukaryota; kingdom Metazoa; phylum Chordata; class Mammalia; order Primates; family Lorisidae; genus Perodicticus; species Perodicticus potto. The sequence goes on along the minus strand of CAUYRH010124411.1, from coordinate 11,323 downwards.
AGCTGACAGATGGAGGTCAGTCCCTCAGCTCCCTTCTGCCCCATCCCTACCTCTCCAACCCTGTTCCTCTCCCTGTGCTGCTGACCCGGTAAGACTTCACTGCAGCTCCCCACACTGAGCTCCTGCTGAGACCCCAGCCCTTTTCTTGGAGACGCACTTCATACCATCATTTAATTCACAAATATCGTATCTCATATATTATAGCCATTTAACTCAGGAGCAAGGAGAGCAAAGAGTTTCATAGACTTATCTGAGGCTGCACATCTAAGCAGTGACAAAGACTACTTTCTTTTTTTTATTTTTGTTTATTGCCTGACTCCTTTATTAGAATGTAAGATTTATTGTAGTATGGACTCTGTTTATTGTGTTCAGATCCCCACTACTTAGAACAGTGTTTTGCAAATCGTAGGTAGCCAGCAAATAGTTATCTACTGACAAAATGAGCAAATCCTGGTGCCGAGGTTTTTCTAAATGATACGGGAATAGGATGCTTTAGGTGTGCCTCTATCAGGAGTTCAGGGTCAAGGCTGAATGACTAACAATGAGCCTAATGAGTCCTTTTTTCCCCTTATTTCTACTCTGTGAACTTTGTCAACTATTTTACAGTTCTTGGAAGAGACTGACAGACCCACACTGTCACAGCAGTTGTATGACCTCAAGTTGTGTGACCTTCTTTTTCCTTTCTGAATCTCAGTTTCTCTTTCTACAAAATAACATGATGGGGTTAAGCTTTGTCTATGTCCCAATATCCTTGGAATACAGGGATGCAAATTATGGCAAGTGATACCTGAAACACCCTGATTTGTAAACTCTCACATATCTGATCTTACTAAGGCTTCAGAGGAGTTATAATACCAGCTGGAAATGCTGTATATCTCAGAAAGAAGAGCGATTGGGGACATCTCGGTCCAGAGGTTAAGAGGAAAAAAAAGGACAAAGATAGGGTTTGATCACTAATTTTTTTTTTTTCATTTTTGAAAAAGTAAAAAAGATCATTGGCTGCTCAAAGACTTGTGGCATAGACCAGAATTTGGGAGGTTCTAATTTACATTCAGGCTCTGTCACTATCTTATTCTCTGATCTTGGCCAAGTCATCAAAGCCCTTGGAAATGTGTTTCCCTAGTTGTAAAGTAGAGATGCTAAAAACCGTGCTTCCCTCCCATGACTGTTGAGAGGAACAAACTGGCCCCACAGACATGGTTAACTTCTGACTAGTCCATCACAGCTTGTGTATACAAAAATTCACAATTAGATATCTAACATGCCCCCTTCTTTTCAGCCATAGATACTTGACCTCTTATGGACATGACTCCAGAAAGCAAAAATAGTAAGAAAAGGATGGGAAGTGATTGGCTTTCTTCCCCCACCAGACTGACCATGAATGGAATTGAGCAAAAACAGAATCTCTCATCCCTTGCAATTGTTCTTCTCAGCCAGCAAGACCCAGGAAGTGATGCCCATTAAAGTCACTGTTTTTTTTTTTTTTTTTTTTTTGGCCAGTGGTTTAAAATACTTATTTGATCTTGAACTTCTCCGTTTCTGGACTGAACATTATTTGAAAGCTCCAATTAAATTTACTACTTTCTCCTTTCTTGAAGCAGTTTCTTCTTTGGATAACTGTGAATAAGAATGACAAACAAAGGCGTATTTAAAAGCCCTGTTAAACTTTCCAAAGCAATGGCCCCCAATGGGACAGTAGCCTTGAGTTTTATTTGAATCCGTGTCTCCAGGCACAGAGGGAATGTGCACCCAGAAATGTGCTTTCCCAGTGTGCTTTGCTCTGGGGTCATCACCTCTTGGGATTAGTCATTCTTAACTCCCAAGATCAAAACTAAAGTTATATAAAAGCTAAAAATGGTTGATTTGTCACCCAGCAAGCACCAATAAAATTCAACCACATGGAAAGACAAGTTGAGTCGAGCCTGTCTTTCTTTCAGAGATCATTTCCTGTGGTGTCTCACACGTTACCATGTTTGTCCTTCTGAGTCCTTTCTGACCCAGAGAGCCAAGTCCTGCCCTTCACTCCTCCTGCATGAGCCCGGTGCTCTCTCTTCACAGTAAAATGTAGCTACCTGGCTCTTCATGGAGAACCCTTCTTCCAGACTTGGGCAGGTTCTGTGAATCTGTCCCTATTAGCATACTTGCTGGTCCTGTTTCTAGCTCCCAGCCCCTAAGGAGGCCATCCCAGCTGACCTTTGGAACAATATCAAACTCAGATCTGGTTCTCTAAGCATTGGTCTTCTGGAGAAGATGAAATTGTGACCCAGCCTATCTTTTCAAAAGATTCTCTCAGCTTACCCAGTTGTTGGGCTTCACCCAGGGAACAATAACCTATGCATAGGCTGGACTTATGGCTAAAACTTACTCTGTGTCAAAAATTCCACCATGCATTTTTCTTTCACTATCTCAAGGTAGCAATGAGTGGATCATGTAAACTTCATTTTATACTTAAAGAAACTAATGTCCCACAAAGTTAAATAACAGTGAATAAATGCCAATGTCAGGATGAATATCCAGATTTTGATGAGAAACTCAGGCATTTAATTACTCTATTCCTATTCTCATCCATATGATCAGGTAAATCACACATGTGAACAAGTGGAATTTGGTCCTCTATCTTGATGAATGAATTAGCATAAGGAAAGATGTAGGTTAGACCTATAGCCACCAGTTCTGCAGGATTTGACTATCAGTCCTCCACCTTCACTGACACACACAAGTTATCCTTTCATGAACAGTGCTGGATAAATGAGCCTACATCTAGATCATCTGAACCAAATAGGTGGTATGCCATTTTTATACATATTAGGAAAAGCTTCATATGGGCTCCATGATTTTTCAGTCTTGTCCTTGTCTATTATGCTAGGAGTCCATGTATAGAAGAAAGGGAGGAAAGTGAAAAGGAAGGGAAGGAGGGAGGGACAGAGAGAGAGGATAAAATAGCATTTATTTCTAACAGTAGTTAACATTCGTTAAAACTTTTTTAGATGTAAGAAGAGCTTTAAATCTCATTTAACAAGACTAACTCAAAATATATATATATATCCCTTGTGAGGTTAAGAAATTTCTGTGAGGCTTGGAGCCTATAGATCAGCAGCTAGGGCGCCAGCCACATACACCAGAGCTGGTGGGTTCAAACCCAGCCTGGGCCTGCCAAACAACAATGACATCACAACAAAAAAAACCCTGTGGTTCCTGCTACTTGGGAGGCTGAGGCAGGAAAATCGCTTGAGCCCAGGAGTTTGAGGTTGCTGTGAGCTGTGATGTCACAGCACTCTACTGAGGGTGACACAGTGAAACTCTGTCTCAAAAAAAAAAAAAAGAAAGTAAAGAAAAGAAAAAAAAAAAAAGAAGGAAACAGAGAAAATTCTCTGAGTCACGCAACTAGTACACGGTAGCGCTGGTGTTCAGACAGACCCAGAGCTAGTGGCCCAGAGAAAATGCACGTTTTGCCAAAGTGCTATAATGTGTTGCAGATGCCAGGGAATGTGCTACACATCTCACAGTGCAGCACTTAGCATCGCTTCCTCCCTCAGCCCCTCACCCATTCATTCATTCATTCATTCAAGTCTGTGACATAGATGCATCTTTTGTGCACATTCTCCCCTCCTGAGCTTCTCTCCACCACGGCACTCAGTGCCCTATACTGCATGTGATTGGATATGTCTGTGTCTCTTTTCCCCCAGACATTGAAGAAGTCCTTGAGAATAGAGTCTGTATCATATATTGTATTTCATCCCCACATCTCAACATATCTAATAAATAGCAGACAGTCTAAGGATATTTTTGCTGAGCATATGATTCGCATCATGAATGGTTGGATGGGGTGGGCACATGAACAAAATTTGAAAATTGTTGCGAGGAACGGAGAGAGCATCTCTCTCCCCACTTGAAATCTCTCCCTCTACCAGGAGCTTTGGTGTTTTCTGTATTCTTTTCTGTAAATCAATTCTGTCTTACCACGGAGGGGGGGGGGGAAATAATGTAATGAAGAATAATAAAATACATATATTTATCTAAAAAAAAAATATATTACTGCAGTAATCTAGGCAAGAGATGGTGGTGGCTTGGACCAAGACAGAGACAGTGGGGAGGGAGAAAAGTGGAGTTACTCTAGAGAAAAAGTTAGGCATTTACCTTGAAGATAGTGACCCCCTCTCTGCAGGAGAGCTGGGCTCTGGGACTTGGGAATCTCAGAGACCCTACCAATAATCAGGGTGAGAAGTGGTACCCTTAATCTCACCTGTCCTTAATTATTTAAAATCTGCAGTTGGGCCTGAAATAGGCCCCAGTACCAGTTTGATGAGAGGCAGGATTGTAGAACTGGTGGACAGAGAGGCAGCTGGACCCCCGGGCTTCTTGAAAATATTATGCTAGCAAGGCTGTATCAAGGCTGTTGCCAGTTTCAGAGCTCAGATCTGGCTTAAGCTAAAATATGGAAATTTATTGGAAGGCTCCTGGGACATTTCAGGGTCTTGATGGACACATTGCCCAGTCAAGACTCAGTACAGCAGGTGGCAGTGAAGCAGCTCTGAGCCCCTCAGCAGCAGGTGTTTGTGGATCTTCTCTGCAGGGCACTGCAGCCACCATGATTCAGCACCAACGTCCACAGGCTCCAGGCTCTCCAGAATGCATTTTCAATGTGCAGGGCAGAGGATCTGATCAACCTAGTCAGCCTGGTCTGTGTGTTCAGCCTGACCCTCTGTTAAGGGTCGGAGACATGAAGGGCAGACAGGACCATTGGAGCCCACACCTGCATTTCAGGTCCTTCCCAGAGTAGGGGAACCCTCATGAGCATGGTTGCTTTCCAGATATGCCGTTCTAAAGACATTTCATCTAGTTCATCTCTTGCAACCTTTTCCCAGCTTATCAGGTGAAGAAGAAAAGCTAGACCCCCTAGTACAGTCCTATATGGTGCCCTATAGGCTAGAAAGAGGGTTTTTCTGATTTCAAGAAAGGACCCCTTCGAATATGCAAAACACATATATATAAAAATACTTTTTCTAGCTATCCCAGAGAAGCGTTTTGCATGTCGCTTTTCATTGCCTGAAACTCAATGTACTCAACATGTCTTGGGGAACTGGATTCTTGGGCTACCCAGAATCCTCTCTTGTTCACCCATGGTTTAAAACCACAGAAACTAGGACGTGGAATGGCACAACAATGAGACCATAACCCTGGAGTTCTAGATGATAATTTCAAATCGAGCTCTACAGCTCTACCCTAATGAGTCGTGTGACCTTGAGCAAATTATTTAACCTCTCTGACCCTGTTTAAGAATCCTTAATTCATGGAATCATGGTGAGGAATCAGTGGGGTAAAGGTTGTAAAATGCTCTGTACATAATAAACCATCCTCCCCTGGGAGATGATGACGATAATGGTTGTGATGCTGCTGCTGCTGATGATTCCACAGGGACACCTGCAAAATTCTGGTCACACCTGTGCAGCCTGACCCCTCCATAAGATGGCATTTTTCTCCGGTTCCCCTGATGAAGTAGGGTTAATCAAAGGGACACAAAGTATAGGAGAGGGAGGCTTTTTTATCTTTACCTCAGATTTTATCTCAATCTCAGCTTAACAGCTTTATCTAACCGTTTTCCTCCTGCCGCAGGAGTGAGAGAAAGAGCCACACCACTGATGTCTCCGAGGGAGGGACCCTGGACATGTGCTGCAGTGAGAAGCTGCCGGGTGAGTCCTCCCAGTGCCTACATGCCCCAGAACTCTGAGCAGAGAGACAGCGCCCCAGCTGGGACTGGAGTAAAGCCTGGCCAGCTGTGAACTTACTCAAGAAATGATGCATTGGCTCCATAGGTCTTCATTTAAATGGGGAATTTTTTTTCTAATCCCCTATGACTTTCTGACCTGTTGTTATTTAGAGCTCAAGGCTCACATGGGGGCAAGAACTGCAGCTGAGCGTGTGCTAGGAAGCAGAAAGAAAGGTGAACTGGGGAGTCCAAGGATGACAGGGACATGGCCACTGACTGGTGCTGTGTTGGGCAGACTTCAGGAAATGAAAGTAGGAAACACAAACAGCTAGAATGGCTCTGTGCCTGTGGCTCAAGTGGCTAAGGCACCAGCCACATACACCTGAGCTGGCGGGTTTGAATCCAGCCCTGGCCCACCAAACAACAATGACGGCTGCAACCAAAAAATAACTGGGCGTTGTGGCAGGCGCCTGTAGTCCCAGCTACTTGGGAAGTGGAGGCAGGAGAAGCCCAGAAGTTGGAGGTTGCTGTGAGCTATGATGCCACGGCACTCTACCGAGGGGGGACAGCTTGAAGCTCTGTCTCAAAAAAAGAAAAACAGCTGGAATGATGCATGAGCCAAGGGTGGGGTGGAGGATGTGGAGCCCTACTGAGAAGCTCTGTGTGAATGTAGAACTGTGATGCCTGAGCCCACCTGAGCACCCTGCGGGGAGCCTCACTCTCTGACCCACAGGCCCCTGCAGTCACAATGGAGACATCACTACGGCACTCCTGCTCACAGGTGGCAACATGTGCCCATTGTACACCCAAAACCCAGGTTGTGATAAACACCATAGGAAAGAATAGAAGGAAGCAGGTGGGAGTTTTAATTTTTTTTTCTTTTTATTAAAGTCTTTATCATTGTCTTTCTTCTTGTAGCAAATGTCCATTGTAGAAATATTAGAAAATAAATACAAGTGGTAAAAGAGAAAAATCACTATAATCCTATAAACAGCATATACTTTCATATCTCTCCTTTCAAACATTTTGTTTAAAAACAACCCTTTGAAAAAATAATAAATAAAAAAAATAAAAACAACCCTTTGAACTCTTTAATGTCCAACCCTGTACCATGTCAGAAACCCCACGATTGGGGAGGAACCTTAGAACAGAGTGTTCAAAATAAGCTGCTATTTTATTCACACCCTGTGCAGGTCCCTCAGCTCCTGACGAAGGTGCCTCAGGCATCCTGAGGATTTAGCCCTTTTCTGCAGTTCACCCTCTAACCAGTAGGGGGTGACATTGCTCAAAACACTTTGGATGGCCTGTTGGGATGGTCTAGGATGGACGCCATCTTACTGAAAGTGTCGTCATGGGGACCAAAAATGTCTAGCTTGAAGAAGAGAATTCTCTGAAGGGATCTGAGAGCTGCCCGATCATCTGAAAGGCTGTCTTATGGAGGGGGACAGCAGATCCATTTTGTGTATTTTAGGATGATGTAAGTCCAGTACATAGAAATTAATGACAGGTCTGTTGGCCCATGGTGCACAGAACTCTCTAACTCAAAAGTGGGCCAATCATAGAACTTTATATTTCCAGAGGAAAAAAATGAGTGTTCCATCACTGGAGGCATTCAAGTAGACATGTGGAGAGGAAATTTCCACAATGGGTGGGAGATCCAACTGACATCAGAAGTCCCTTTCAACTATTAAACTGTTCTGTGATTCAGAAATGAGTCATAGAATTCAATGATGGTTCTACAATCAGGGATGGCCCCAGTGGCTAGAAAAAAAATCCAAGGAAAATAGGACATGATGAATAGGAGTCTAGAGAATAGCATGGTGTGGGAAGAAGAAAGAGCATGGGATTTGGTATTTGAGTCTGGCTTTCTACTTCAGGCTGTGTGTTTATGGACAAATCACTTAACTTTGCTGGACCTCCCATAAGTGAAAACAACAGCAATATAAATATTCTCATGAAGGTCCTTGAGGAGTAAATAAATGTAGCCAATTGGTCATTCATCTAACAGATATTTATCAAACACCTCCTAGGTCTTGTGTACTGTACTAGGTACTAGAGATGTGGTAGTTACCAAAAGAAACCAAGAAAACTTAGTCCCTGCTCTAATGAAAGTCCATGGACAAGTTTTGCTTTGAGCTAATTCTGGAAAATGGAGTGAAGCCACAATAGAAAGGCTACAGTAATAAGCATAATATGTTTAATTCTAATCCTCTGTCCCATTCTTCCCCAAAACCAGCAACCAGTGTAGAATGGAAAAGGAGTGTTGGTCATCTCCATTGGAGCTGACACATTGCCTTCCTCATGCAGTACCCTGGAAAGTAGGTGTCATATGCTACGCCCACCTTATGAATGAAGGACCAAGGTCCAGGAAGGTTAGGTAGTCTGGCAGTCTGTGCAGGTCACTTAGCTGGTACACAGGGGATTCACTCCAGGGAGTCTCTCACCCAAGCCCGTGTCCTCACCACTACCCTGTTCTGCCTCCATTGCCCCCAGGGAGCCACCATGATCTTCCAACACCCTGTGGAAAGAGGCAGAAAGAGTTAAGGTATATTTGTGCCAGGGAGGAGTTTGGAGGAGGCGGGCAATGTCACTGTGCATGACCCCATCCACATCCTTCCTACTCTGTTTCATCTCTGCGTCCTCTATGTCTAGCAATTATTCCCTTATTTCTTCATTTCCTTACTGCTGATTAACCACCTACATGTGCTGAGCACCGTTGTAAACACTGAAGATTCAATAGTGATCCAAACTGAGAAGCTTTCCCACCCTCATAGGACAGTACTATGTATGACATGCTGGCCAGCAGCAGGGACTCTAGCCCCAGCTTAGCCTGGGATGATCACTGGCAAACCAACCTCTCCAGGGCCCCCATTTACAATATGGCAAGCAGAATATTCACTACCCTGTAGAATTGTTGGAGGCTACCATGAATTCATAGTTTAGAACAGTGTCTGGCCCATAGCCAGTACTGTATAGACATTTGCTATTGGTGATAAACAAAAAATAAAATGTATAGGGTGGCAAATAGTAGTCAAATGCTGTTGAAAAAATTAAAGCCAGTAAGGGGGGTTGGGCTAGGACTGGAGTGGTTTGGCATTGTAAGTAGGGTGGACCTGGAGCCTGGGGTGGAGTACACATCCACAGATGTTTGTCAGCTGAAGCCACTGACCTATACCAAAACTTGGACGTGTAAAAGGAAATGGTGGGGTCAAGAGAGTTGGAGTACTGGGCCTTTAGAAAAGCCCATAGGCAATGCAAGCAGTTGCATAATGGTGGTGTAAAACTACAGCCCTTGAGTACTCTCTCCCCTGCCCTGCTGTCCTCCCCACTGGGCAAGATGGGTGGCGAGGCAGAGTGAGGGCCAGCGTGACTCATTTGTTCTCACACACACCTCTGCACAGGGGCAGTGTGGCCAACACTCCCAGCCATCGTCACCCAGGCCTGAGCCTGCACCAAGCAGGTCATACAGTCCTCTCAGATGAGCTTTCTGGGACAGAAACATCCTCAGGCATCACCACCTCCCCCTGGCAGCTCCCCCCATTGCTCCAGGGCCAGGCACGTGGCTCATACCCCGAGGGCGTCCCCACGTGTGCTCGCATGCTCCTGTTTGTTCTCGCTTGCCACAGCCTCATGCCCCCATACACACATGCGTGTACCCACACACGGTCCCCAGGCACGTGGCCTGCCTCTGTCTCACGCAGCCCTGCAGGGGCGGACACACACCTCCAGGCTCACACACCTGCATGTCGTCGTCTTCCTCTTGCACACTCAGCTCTCCCAGCTCCATCTGCACTTCCACTGTGCATGCTGCCCAGCGATGTACAGACATACCTTTTCTCTCCCATTCTCTGGAGGTGTCCTCTCTCTCCCACACTGCACCCCTCCACAGGTACGCACACAAAGATCGGCAGACAGGCTTCTTCCCTCCCCTATATTCTCCATCCTCATCCCAGGCCCTTAGTCACTCACAGTTCCCAGGTTCTGCGGGGCACTGTGTGGTACACCCCACTGCCTTGCCCAACACATGCATACCACACATACAACACACACACAGACACACACACATACATTTTTCTTCTCTCTCAAGCATATACTCTTTTCCATATGGCCAACCTCATTTTCTTCTCTTTCACTCCCTTTCTTGCTCTCAGTCACCCAAACACATTGCTGCATTCAAACTCATACTCTCCCTTCTTCTGTGTGTAGGTGTTCACATTTGCAGGAAACCAAGCAACACGGATGCTGCTGGGGCCACCACTCCTTCCTCCCACCAGCACCACCGCAGGCCTAGCCTGGGACCAGCATCTTCCTTGGGGGGACAGAGTGGAGGAAGAAGGTAGATAAAGAAAGAATAGTTCCCAGTGGGACCAGTATATAGCAGGGAGCGTTATTACCAAGTGTTGCTGTCAGAATCTCCTTCAAGCAGACTCATGGCCAGGCTTGTGCCTAACATTTGCAGGGACCAAGGCCAGACTACACATGAGGACCCTAGTAGGACACCACCCTTTGCTCAGTCCTGCACGGCAAAGGCCTTGGCATATTTGCATGTGGACATGTCAGTCTGTGTGTCCAAGTAAGTTCGCACACCACCCTAGTAGCTGCCTGATGGCTACCCCTCAAACCGAAAGATACCTAAGTCAGAGCCAGTGTCCACCTTTGGAAGGGTATGCCTGGGAAAGAGACCCATGCAGGCTTTGGGCTGTTTGAGCAGGAGATTTTGGAGTCATGGTAGCCAGAGTATGGCCTGGGAAGATGGGCAAGGACAACAGGTGGTCACAGAGATAAGAGGAACACATCTTCTGCTTCTGAGCCCTGTGTACTTCTCATCTCATGGGGAGTGGCATTGCTAGAGGCGAAGGAGTACAGGGCCCAGGCCTAAGGACAACACCACTCTTGGGAACAAGGTACTCCCAGAGCCCTCCTGCAGGCAGCTGCCGGAGCCCTAACAGTCCCTGCCAACCTGGGATTTAGGTGAGTCATGATTATCTGGGTTTATGCAAGGTTGTGAGTATACACTCAAGGCATATACTGGTATATGCTGCTCTTCTGGTAGGAACAGTTGGCCTCTTGGATCACTGGCTCTAGTACCTTAAGTACTTGTATCTTGAAGCCTATACCCAGCCCAGCCCTGGGTGCTGTGCTGTGTATCATTTTGACTATTAAGAGAACCTACCTCTGAGGCCAGGGATGAGGTCTGGGTCTCAGCAAATGGCCACTGTCCATCCTGAGCACCACTTTATAAAGCAAAGAGGGTGGAGAAAAGCTTTGTCATCCTAATCCTGCAGAAACCACCTTTGACCAGCAGGAAGGATCAGGTCATAGCTATGACTGCTGTCTTACCGCGCCACTGATGAAGTCTTGTGGAAACTGGAAACAAACAGGACCAATTGAAAAGGCAGCTCGATTATTTTACTGATTCACATTTATTACACATCTGCTCTATGCCCAATATCTGCCAGGCACTGGTAATACAGAGAGACAGATGTGGTCCTTGCTATCAAAGAGTTCAGGGTCCCAGGGAAAAGTGCATAATGTGCAACCTTGTCATTGTGAGTCGGGGAATCCTTACTGAGGACGAGCAGGGTCTTGCTTCGTGTCTTCAAGAACCTACTATCA